>CM027126.1:45344264-45621227 GCA_015476505.1 Urochloa ruziziensis
ACAAAATTCATAGCCAAGATCAGAGAGAATCCATTTTCTGGAGCTGAAGGGGAGAATCCTTATGTTCACATACGGGAATTTGAGCAAATTTGCTCATGTCTCGTGATTACGGGGATGGCCCAACAAACTCTGAAATGGAAGGTGTTTCCCTTCTCTTTGAGGTCGAGCGAAGATATGGTGTGATCGCTATCGTGGGAGAGTGAAGGGAAGTTGGGAGACACTACGAGATAAATTTTGCTTAACCTTCTTCCCTGAATCTCAGGTCGCTGACCTTCGAATCGAGGCCCTCACTTTCAAACAAAGGGAAGGAGAATCACTAGGGGCCGCTTGGGCTCGATTTACCTATCTTAATGTCCACGGGACCTGATCTAGGGATCCCTGAACCCATCCTTCTAATACATTTTAGAAGAGGTCTCGAAATTGAATCAGCCAAATTCCTAGATTCGTCCTCGGAGGATCCTTCACTCATTTGACACCCAGTGAGGGGAGGGCCATTCTAGACAAAATTCTAGAGAACACCCCTTACACTGGGATCTATGATGAATTCCCGAAGAAATTCCCTGAGGAGGCCATAGAAGAGACATCCGTGTCGGAAGTGTGAAAGCATCACAAGAATCCACACCAATCGTAGCACATCTCTCCGATACTCTCCCTGAACCAACACCCGTTTTTGTCCAATCATCACTCTAAAATTCTTGACAGAACCGTCCGTTAGGCCTACAGTGCTCCTCTACCTCCGATCCTCTAACGAATCATATCTCATGGAGGCTATGAAGGAGGAATGGTTGCATAGAGCAAGATTGCTACTCCGAAGAATTTGGATTAGTTATCCCTCTACGATCCTTCCATGTTCCGTGAGATGGAATAACTATAGAAGCCCATTTTAATCCCATCATGGAGGTTAATGTGATGCCATGGCACCTAGCGTATGCTCTATTGGCAGTATCTCGCTAAGGACCATCCGACAAGCTCCTTGAGAGTTGTCCCTTCGGACATATTCTTGAATGTCGAGGGTTGCATATGCCATGCCACTCATGATAGACAAGATCGAGGTAAGCTTAGACTTTCACATCTTTGATATACTCGATCTTGATCTATTCCTAGGCTGCCCGCTAAAAGATCTACTTGAAAAATCTCAGGGGAGCCTAGATGGAAGGCTTAGGGAAGTCGCAATTCAACACCGCTACCTCTTGGCTGAAAAATCCTTTGGCAAGGCCTCTTCCCAAGCCAACCTCATTTGAGAGTGTGATGTATGTATCTCCGTTCACATCATCCAAGCCTGTTCTCTTTGAGGTTGCGGTCTCCGCTCTCAAAGATTACGAGTCGGAAGAGACCCTTCACCTTTGTGAAGATGAACGATCATCATCACCCTCGAACGAGTTTGAGCCTCTTCCCACTGCCCTTACTATGTTGTTTCCAGACCATGATCGAAAAGCAACATTAAGCTTCCACAGTGAATCTCTTGAGATAGAGAACCCATGGGCCATGGACAGATTGTAAAACATTAACTTTGGAGTCCAAGAACATAATCTCTTGGATGAGCATGGAAGTTTCATTCTTGAAGTCATACATAGACCATGCTCGTTCACTGCCTCTCCAAAGTTAACCACGTCTGGTGCCCAGAGCACACACGAGGACTACAACCACCTCAAGGTCCTCTTCTACAAAATGTTTAGAAGGTTGGTTGTAGATGCATATGTTTACCATAAGCATTGCAAATCTCGTGGTTGCTCTATTGCACTAACCTTGCAGCCAAAAGCTTCATGACACATCAACAATTGGTGATGAGACGGGAATGACATCACCAATGGTAGTCGCAAGAGAATGTTCCCAAGGTCAAGCTTATGACCATAAACAAAGCACTGCCGGGAGATAGCCCGGATGATTAGCATTTATTTCCTTTCGAATAAAAAGCAAGATCATATCTTTAGGATAAAGTTGTCTTTCGGGTATTTTTGGTTGCTAACCATTGCAGGTAGAGATCAAGAAGAACGATGGACAAGTAAAGCCTAAGAGCATGAGACTACATCAACTACAACACCTTAGTACGTCTTGGTGAGGGAACTTATGAAGGAAGCTTGAACTCCACACACTTGATTTGTGTTGCGAGCAATCCAAATCCAAGTGGGGGAGGTATGTGAGTATCCCAAGTAAAGTTCCTTTCATGCCAAACTTGCTTTGGTTTGGAGATGGTGTTTGTTCATGCATTGCCAAAAAAAAACAATAAAACTTGAATAAAGGCTCCCGGTTCTTGAACCAGTAGAGCCCCTCTTTTGTTTCCACTTTTTGGTTTGAATAACAGTACCGGCACCAGTACAAGTGTGGGGGAGATCTCTCAAGCTCATCATCGTCATACATACTTGAGACCTCCCACAAATGTGTCACATACATCGCCTACGCCAACATGACAAGACAAAGGTAAGAGCGCCGTAATGGGTTGGTCACCTCCATGGGTGCACAACACACTACCGGGTTGTCTTGATCCCTACCTTCTTCAAAGAGCGATGGTATGTGCACTTTACCTCTCAACTCCCTGATTCATGAGTTTGAATGAGTTTCAATCCTTATCTTCAAAATCAAGCTCAATGAACCACTGTGATTAAGCCTGCTCTACATTCCCAATGATGGCTTGCATATGTTTTATTCCTCGCTTCATCTTGTCACTTGTGAATAAATATTTTTTTAGGGAACCATGTTCATCTAAGTAGTTGACGTTTGAGATATTGTTTGATGATATGATCTTCACTCTCATGTTTAAGTGCGTGGGAAATTTATTTGAAAATTTGAAAACCTCTTTGCAAGCTCCTCTTTGATATGCCAAAGTACTACCCAAGCCATATGATGAATATCATGAAAAAAAAAACCATATACACATATGCTACTTGTCTTTGCATTGAGCTTGTGTCAAATTGTTGTGACCCTTGTAAGAATTCTTTTCATGCTTTCATGATCAAGATCACGTACACGTCTATCTTCCATTGCTATACTTCTACACTAGAAGTTAGCATTGTATCGTTTCATCCATCCATTCCAAAAAAAACAAATAAATGCTCCATCATATACGTGTATGTCTCACTCCTCAGTTGTTGTTACAAAAGAGACATGGCTATCAAAAAAATAATATGGACACATGACGCTCCACGCAAAAAAAATAAAGGAAAAAAAGAAAAAAAAAGTTGGACACAGAAGGTCCAAGAAGAAAAAAAATTCTGATAGCCATGTCTCAAAAGATTTTATTTAAAAGAGAGAGACCACACACAAAGGAGGTGTTTATTCCATCCACCACCCATCATACCCATACACGTGCACATCTTGATCCGATTGTATGATTTGATTTTTCTTGGATCCACTCTTTGACTTTGCAATACATTGTGATGCAAGTATGCTCATCTTCATACCCTACCTTGAGCTCCACATATAGCCATCTTTATAAGTAGGATGAAGAAAGCAAGTAATGCCTTGGTGAGGATATATACACAGTGAGAGATCCGAGAGAATCAAATGAGGAGCAAAGCAAAGGTTTGTTTTTGAAAACTTATTGAAAAATCCCAAGCTACTTGACACATGGAGTTTAAAGTGATTTGATTCATGACCGTTCCATTCCTCAACTACTCAAGATGGCATGATAGACACTACAAAATTCATAAGTACAAGGTATGGCTTGGAATTTCGTATGCTTGTTCCATTTCCTTGGATATCATGTCTCGTCTTAGTCCCTACTCCTCGCTCGAGGACGAGCAAGGGTCTAAGTGTGGGGGTGTGTTGATGGCTGTTATATGCCATTATTGGCCGTCCAACCCTGGCATGAAACAAACACCAAACTAGACATAGGGGTTTAATTCTACTATTTCCACTAGCTTTGGTGAATTGTTGATTTCAGGAGGCCACATCTGGATACAATGATAAAAACATGCAAAATACATATAAAAGTGGCACCATTTGAATGTACCATTGCGAAGGCCTCATCGAGACGATCGAAATGGACATTTGGATGACCCGATTCGGAGTCCGGACGAGAAAGTTACGCGTCCGGGAAGATCACCGGCAGAACCCTGCCAGGCCGGTCGGCCTGACTTAGGCCGATCGGCCTGGACAAGGCCGGCCGGCCTACAATGGTCCCCAAAATGCTTCAAACTTTGCACAAGGACCCTAGGGAGTCACAAATGGAACCCCAAGCAAGAATTGACAAGAATAAATGAAGTTAAGACCGAAAGGCCTAGGCCATGGATTGGAAGGTCCACCTACCTAGGATTCTCGGACAACTTCAACTCAACGCAACCAAACCGCCTCCAGGGACAACATGCAACCGTTGGTGAGCGAGTCGGTGCAACGGAGGGCCGAGAGGGGCCAGTGCCAGGCCGAACGGCCTCCCCTAGGCCGGCCGGCCCCCAACTGTCAAGCTTGAGGTGAACGCCACCACAACCGTCATCAGGACATCATCAGGAGCGTCCACAAGAAAGACGGTGCCAGATGGCGACAGATCCAGGCCGAACGACCTAGATCAGGCCGGCCGGCCTACTTTTATGGCCGTTACGCCTCCCCTTTCGCGTGGAAGCTAAGCAAGCATGTGGCTTAACATCTACGCTGGCTTCCATGCTTGGGAGGCTATAAAAGGCGCCCTTCACCCCCACTCAAGACACAACAAATAGAGGAGAAGTGCTACCACTTCCATACTTAGAAAATAGGGAGAGAGGTGAGGTGAGAGTCCGGGAGAGAAGCCGGAGCTGTCGGCTTCTCTTCCACTTTGTACCTCGGCGGATGCGGCTCAACTTCGAGTAACATCCGGGTCTTGTCTGGTAACTCTGGCTTCCTTCTAATTTATTAAGCATTCAGTCTTGCTAGCTTGTTCTCTGGTTCCTCGTTCACTACTTAGTAGTGGGTGCTTTGCTCTGAATTCAAGTGAAGTAGTAATTATTAGTTAGGCGTGGTGCCTAGACTAGTCGTTACCTTGGTTTGCACCCAGTTCAACGGAATAGTTGTGGTAGCCGGCAGGTGGTGACAGCCCTGTCCGGCCGATGTAATCCACCACGTTAGTTCTGGTCTGTAGGACTTAGGGGTAGGCGGTACCACTCCCCTTCTCATCCCTTTCTGTGAGTGGTGGTGTCTCAGGCGCCCGAAGTGAACTCTCTTGAACAAGTCTGACTTGCTTGATTTATCGAAATATCCAGTATTGCTACACAAGTACCCTCTCTACCCTCAGCCTTTTTATCTCTTCTTTTATTTTTGTTGTCATCAATATCCCCCATATTACCCTTTTGGACGAATTAATTAAAGGATTAGTACACTTCTCGTTCCCCGTGGAAATAGATCCCTAGAATACTCCCGGGTGAAAGCTACATCGGTATCCGTACGCTTGCGAATTTATCTGTAGGTCATAAGAAATACCAACACCTACCATCAAACTTTGATCCTAATCCAGAACGCATTGGAAGAGTAGTGCGAAGGAGAGTTGTACCTCCTCAAATTTCACTCAGCTCAAGCAACACATTCGAGTCGTCATCCGACTCCGAGTCCGAACCAGATTCAGGTTCATCATATTCTTCAGCTCCGGAATCACCAGAGATAATAGCTGAGTTGAAGAAGACACTCCGTGAGTTCTCAGCCCGTCAAGCAGCAACTTCCCGGGACTGTCAAATGCACAGGAAGGGGCATTTGAGCTGAGATCTGGCCTAGTCAACATGGTTTAGGCCAGCCCTTTCTGCGGAAAGGCGATTGAGGATGCCAACGCTCACCTTCGGAATTTCCAGGAGGTGTGCAGCACTATTAATTCCAATGGCACACCGATCAACAACATCCGCTTACAACTCTTCCCATTCTCTTTTCTTGGGAAAGCCAAGGAATGGTTCTATGCCAACAAAGCATCCTTTGAAGGACGCTGGCAGACTTGCACAGACGCATTTCTGACCAAGTACTTTCCGGTGGGCAAGACCAACGCCCTCTGAGGAAAAATTACTACCTTTCAGCAGCTAGACGGAGAGTCAGTCCCAGAAGCTTGGGAGCAACTGCAAGAGTACATTGCAGCCTGCCCTCACCACGGTGCGGAAGATTGGTTGATCACTCAAAACTTCTTCGCCGATCGCAAGAGCTCTTGGATGCAGCTGCGGGAGGAGCTTTCCTCTGGCTAGATGTAGACGCAGCGAAGGCATTGATCGAGAAGATATCCTCTCACCAGAGTTGGGTGGGAGAGAGACAAGCTCCCCGCACCAAGGGAGTACACCAGATTGACTCCGTCAATATGCTGGCAGCTAAGATGGACCTCATCTTGAAGAAGATGGAATCTCCTGGTAAGGAGATGAATCAGATCATAGAGGAAAGAATCACATGTGAAACATGTGGAGAAGCAGGACACTCAGGTAACAGTTGCCCGATGATGCAAGAGGAAGCCTACTTTATCGGAAACAACAACAATTCAGGCTTCCGTCCTCAACAAGATTGGAATTCCAAGCCCAACCTCCCCTTCGGCCAACAGCAAGGTAACAGCTCTAACAATGGTTTCCAGCCGTAGTTAAAAGATATCTGGTATGGCCAAAAACAAACTAACGATAGCATGTCGATGGCCTCCCAGATATAAGCTTTCAATTCTGTTGTCAAGAACTAGCTGAGCTTCAATAAAATGATTGAAACTCAAGTAGCTCAGTTGGCCGCATCTTGTCCTAACCCCAATGCGGGGAAGCTACCCGAGCAGCCGGAGGTTCCTTTCAAGGAAAATGTTAGTGCGGTTACCACGCGGACCAATCCTCAAGATGCAGGTACCCAACAGAAGAAAGCTAGTGACACCGAGCCAGCCGCCGAAGAGGAAGACGATGAGGAATCCATCCCTGTCTCAAAGGAGGGGAACGAGGCACCTAAAGTCTCTAGCAACAGCCGTGATCCCACTTTCCTCCCGTTCCTCGAACGGAGAAGAAGACCAGTGGCCGACGAGCAATTCGACAAGTTCGTCGAGGTAATCAAGAAGGTATACATCAATATGCCACTTCTTGATGCTTTACAAGTCCCGACATATGCCAAGTACATCAAGGATATACTTAGCAATAAGAGGACTCTACCCACAAGGGAGATGGTACAGCTAACCGAGGAGTGCAGCTCTGCTATACTCGGGCCCCATCTTAAGAAGAAGAAAGATCCTGGCTGCCCCATGATTTCATGCTCAATTGGAGGCTAAGATTTCGACAACGCCCTATGTGACTTGGGGGCGAGCATCAACGTAATGCCCAAGGTAGTTTTCGACCACCATAAACACATTTTGCTTGTCTCTACACCCATGTGTTTGCAGCTAGCGGATCAATCGGTCCGCTACCCCCACGGAGTCGCAGAAAATGTTCCGGTCAAGATCAGGGATTTCTTCGTCCCTATGGATTTCATTGTTCTTGACATGGAAGCCGAAGCAAAGAACTCTCTCATTCTTGGGAGACCATTCTTGAGTACTGCGAATGCAAACATTGACGTGGGAAAATGGACCATCCAACTCAGGATCAACGGATAAACCAAAAATTTCTCCTTTCGTCCTAAAGAGACCCCTCAACAAGTCAATATGGTCGGAGAAATCAGAAATCCCAGGATGCCAACCATAGAATCACTCATGAAGATGGTGGAAGCCTTCACCGCCAAAGAAAAGAAAAGGCATGACCGTTATCATGCACGGCGAAGGATATCGAGAGCCAAAGCGCTGGAAGAGCAAGCAAAGCGCGACGAGGAGGTTGAATCCAAGCCCCGTCCAGTTCGAAAGGAATGGCGGGTAAAAGCAGTCCCGAACGAAGAATCGGAGAGTTCCACTCAGGACGTAGAACTCGAGCCCTCGCCATAGGGTATATGGTACGTATCCATGCATTGCATATAGAATAGGTTTTTTTCTCTTCCTTGCATTTCAATTCTTTCATTCAGCACAGCATGTTTAATTTTCGAAACTTGCATCCATATTTTGTTTATGCATTGCTTAGCATATAAAAAAAATTGGCCAAATGCCAGGCCGGCCGGCCCCACCTAGGCCAGTCGGCCCCACTTGTCATCAACTTTGGCCAGATCACCGCAGCAAGGAACCAGCAATCGTGCATGGGCATAACACGAGGAGGATGGAGCAAATTGGAGCTAGCACCAGGCCGAGCGAACCCATGAAGGACGGCCGACCTCCCTCCACCGCTCCTGTCCCATCTTCACCTACTAGAGCACATTGCATAGGGAAGAAACCACTGATGCATGGGATGGGCACCAACCGCGCCATGTGCAGGCCAATCGGCCTCACACAGGCCGGCCGGCCTCCCTCCATCGCGCCTCTATAAAAGCCGAAGTCTAGCACGCTGAGAAACTCGCCCCAAGTGCAGGTATGCAAGCATCCTCAGCGCTGCAGTTCTCCCTTGCTCTAAATCTCAAAAATCTCTAAGCAAGATTAGAGTGCAACCATAAGAAAATTCTGCTAAAATTGATCTTTAAATTCTTGTGAGAACAAACCCTTTCCAGCTGAACGAGAACGTTTGTGGTGGTTCTTACCCCACAAGAATGACTAACCGAGTTGTGGTGATTAATCTCCCACAAGAACGCCTAACCTCTATTTGCTAACCCTTGATTTCCTTCGGGTATTGTAGAACTAATCTTTTGCAGGAATCATGTGGACTAAGGCGAAAGCAACAGCATGGGGAGTGGTGACCAAGCAAGGCTCGTCAAGTTCAGGGCGATCTCGAAGCTCCTCTGCTTCCCGGGAAACTATGTGTGTTGATTCAACTCAACAGGACACAATGTCCCAGGAGAGCGAGAGGCATGAGGTGCCCCGGAGGAGGCTCCGTATCCGGATCATGACCCGGGTGGAGCACATCATCGCCAGGACCGAAGAAGAAAGGGTGGTGCTTGACAAGCTCCAGAACCATGTCTTCAGCCATGCTAAGTACTTTGACGCCATGCTGCTAATCAAGACCGGTCTCGGGGGAGACTTGGAACGGGCGTTCAACAATGTCGGATGGCAAAACTTCCACCCTGTCTCAGAAACAGGTTTGCACTTTCTGACTATGGAGTTTCTGATGAGTTTGAAAGTTGAAGTTCTTCCCAATGAGACGAACATCCGTTTTCGGTTTTTCAATGAAGATTTTATCTTGAGTCTGAAACAGCTCAGTGAGGCTCTTGATTTCCACAAGAGATGCATCATTGACGCTAACCTTTTGGTGACTAACCACCGGTACAACCGTGCCCAATGGTGGGATAGCATCACAAGTGAGCCTCTCTCTGGGAAAAACAGCATCACTTCCATCCATAATCCCACGCTTCGCTTTTTGGCGAAGTGGATTGCCATGGTGGTCCACCCGCGCGTTGATTTGCGTCTTTGCCTTTTGCCTGATTTAGAGTGCCTTTATGCCATGGTAAAGAAAATTCGTTTCTCGCCTGTCATGAGCATGCTCGATGACTGGCAGAGGTTAGTTACTGGCCGAGCCACGATTGACATAACCTCGCTGGTCACTCGCATTGCCACACATGTTGGTGCTTTGCAGGGCGCTCAAGTTTTCTTCCTACACACTTCACAGGAGTATCAGTCCTGCATCGGTTTAGACCATTTTACCCAGGGTCACTTGATTCATGAGGGCCCTGGCCATACACTCTTTATGTGTTACCCCGGTTTCATCGATGAAGTCGAGCTTCCATGCCTGGCTCTTTCGTTGAAATCAGTGAAGAGCCTAACCTTGCAGCTCAGGAGAAGGGAACCCGCTCACCACAGTGTCGCAGGACCCATGACACGTGGCAGGCGTGCCAGGCATGATAGCGAAGTCAGAACATCTACCGCACCTCAGCATGAGTACCACCACCAGCAGTAGACCGGACCCGCTGCCCATATGAACTTCGACGAGACGTTTGACTACTACCAGGAGACAGGACGTGGACCACAAGTCGAACCATCTGCGTCCGCTAGGTATGACTACGAGAACCCGGTTGCCTGGGGAATCTCGGAGCTCAATGCCAGGTTGGACACGGTGAGCTTACAACAGCAGCAGATCAGCGACAACCTCGTGCACAACACCGATCTCACCCAGCAGAACTGGGGGATGACCACATCCATCCAGACTGACCTTGACGACTTTTACAGCTACATGCACTACGACCCCAACCAGTACTACCAGTGAGCTTCGTCGAAGCTTGGGGGAGTCCCTGGTAAGTTCGAAAGTACCCCCGTTGCGTTGCTTTGCCTTGCCTTGTCTTAATGATGATAATAATAATAAAAACAAAAACAAAAATAATATAATAATAATCATAAAAATATTTAAGTAATAAATAATAAATGTTGAATAAAAAGCTCCTTATGTATGGAAATATGGTTGATAACCTTGGGAATGATGAATGGTTGCTCTATTTATGCCCTCTAAGTGCCTCGTGCTTAATCCTTTACTTTTCGAGTATTTGAGTTTGTTAGCATTTAAGGATCCATCATGATTATCTGTGGGAGTAGAGCACATTTTTCATTGTCTAAGTTGTTGTGAGTTTAGATATGGTTTGCTCCAGAGTATGACTGTATGCTTAGTAAGGAACCTCTCGGAAGTTTTTATAAAAATGTTACATGGTAAATCTTCCCCGACGGTTTAAATATCCTATCCAGAGCCTAAACAATTATATCTTACGAGCTACCATATGCTGTCTTGAGTTATTTTGAGTCTTGTCGAATGGTGAAGTCCGCTTGCAGAAGGCACTTGTCATCCACCGGTCTTTCCCATCATATATCCACCTCATTGATAGCCTCAAATGTCCGACTAATCAATTTCCCGCTCCAGGGTTGATATCCACCGTCGTCGACATACACTTGCAACACCCCCATCACCAATCTCATCCCAAAGGTCCTCAATTACTCCATACAAAGTTGAAATCCTCTCTGTTACCAAGGGAGAAAAGAGATGCATTAGGGAAAAAAGAGAAGTTGGAGACAAATGCTCCATCCAAAAAAAAAGAAGCATCTCAGAACTAAGAGAGAGAGCAAGGAGTTCCAAGACCTTTGAGCATAAACACCTTCTCCCTCTCCACTTGAAAACCCATGAATTCCAAAGACCGGAAATTGACGAGTGCCATCGCTCACGAACCACTCTTCGACTCAACAATAGAAGTAGGGAAAGTACCCTACCTATAACTCCACTTCAGCCTTAGAGTAGGGAAAGTTGGTCACACTTGACCAAGAGTGAGGATTAAACACCTTGAGTGACTCGAGAGTACCATCGAGGAATGATTTAAACCATCTTTTACAAAATTCATATCTTTGAGATGGAACCCGAAAAGCAGCAGGAAATACTTTGAAAATTACCGTTTAGGCTCTCAACAGCCCAGGACGTGAACCGTTGTAGCCCCACGTTGAACCATGGTATGAGTTCTCTTTTATGCCAACTTATTCAAATGATTTGTTGAGTTTTGGGCTTGAGCACAAGGTACCTGAAGGGTATACACATTGAAGCAACTCCTGACCCACCGAACCTAGAGTTTTAGCCTTGCTCGAGGACGAGCAAGAGTCTAAGCTTGGGGGCGTGTTGACGGCCATTATAACTGAGTAGTGACCGTCAACATTTCGGTAAAATAAGGATGATCATACCATGTTCCATGCATAAAAGTGTTTTTACTGACCAATTCCATAAGTTTTGGATGAGTTGTTCTTGCAGGACAAATCAGGAGAAATCAGGGCCAAACCTGGCACAGAGCCAGGCCAGCCAGCCTATCCTAGGCCGACCGGCCTCCCCTGGCCACCTCTGGCCACGTCATTGATCTACAAGCTGAGCCAAGTATCCTAGATGATCAAGAGACGTGCATTTGATGTCGGTTTGATCCAAGGACCCGAAAGGCCTAGAGTAGGAGACACATGGATTGAAGGGCCCACAACCTAGGATTCTCGGACAGCCTCAACTAAACGCAACCGTTACCGACCTCTGGAGAGCATCAGGACCGTCCCTGCGAAAGGCGGTGCCACTTGGCACCAGAACCGGGTCGGCCGGCCTGAGGGAGGCCGATCGGCCTCCCCCTGTGGCCGCCACGTGCCCCCTCTGTGTGAAGCTTAAGCAAGTGCTTGGCTTGCTAATGATGCCGAGCTTCGCCACTGAAGACTGTAAAAGGAGAGCTCATCCACCTTGGGAGACACACACCACAGTTTTCAAGTTTATACTTGAAGGGAGCTCTTGTATCTTTTCCATTTCTTATATTAGGATTAGAGTTGGGAGTAGAGTCGAGTCGAGCTTAGCTCGGATCTTCGGAGTTCTGGTAAAGCTCGTGTATCCTTTCCTTCATTTGAAGAGTTTATCAAAACAATTACTTTCTTATTTCAGAGCTTAAGTTTATCTTTTATCTTTCTATCTTGCTCTTCTTTTAGAGTAAAGATCTTACTCTCTTTAGAGTAAAGTTTTATCCCCCTTTAGTCTTAGTGTAGAGTTTAGTTTAGCTCTACCGGGTTTTATCTCGCGGGTTTGCTCGCCTTGACCGGGCCGTAAGATGCCTTAGGGAAGACGGGGATTACTCTTGACAGGCCTCAAGAGAAATCTTAATCATCGAGTGCAGACATGGTGTCTGGCTTGTTGATTAACTAGGAAGTGTGTTGCACCCCACGGAAGTGCAGTGGTAGGCGGCAGGTGGTGACAGCCCTGTCCGTCCTTCGTAGTCCACCACATTCGGGTGTACTCATAACAGTAGTGCTGAGCCCGAAGAACCCCATCTCTCACCCTGTTCTGAGGTTCTCCCGTTCTAGCCGTCGAAGCGAGCTCTGTTCCCGGTATCTAAGCTAGAGTCTAGGCTAAGGTTTGAGTGCCTTTTGCTCTGAGTTAGGAAGTGTCTAGGTCCGGTCTCTCCCAACATCTTTTCTTTTCTATAGAATTAGGTGCTCCTGTGTTGCTGGTCTTTTAGACCTTCTATCCGGTCATTCATTTGACCATTATCCCCAAACCTTAGAGTTTGTGCCCCTGGGTTTTGTGGCTTGATATTTCTGGCAAGATTTATCATTTCATTCTTCAATACACTTTAACCATTCCGCTTCCCTGCGGAAATATAAATACAATACCCTAGGATAACTTCCTAGGTGAAGTGCTACAACGAGATATATTTTGTGCGCTTGCAGAATCCTTTTTGCATACATCGATATATCTTTGTGCTCTTGAAGCATTGCTAAACGTGATGCTAAGGAGTGCCAACAAGTATTTCTGGCGTTGTTGCCGGGGAAGCAATTGGCTAAAGTTATTGTTGAAATATTTGATAATCTTTACAGATTTACCAAACCACTAACCTTAGTGACCTCACCACTGCAACGTTTGTCTATTTTTGATGTGTTTGCAGGGTAGTGCATGACTGGTTTCAACCTACCATCAAACTTTGATCCTAATCCAGAACGCATTGGAAGAGTAGTGCGAAGGAGAGTTGTACCTCCTCAAATTTCACTCAGCTCAAGCAACACATTCGAGTCGTCATCCGACTCCGAGTCCAAACCAGATTCAGGTTCATCGTATTCTTCAGCTCCGGAATCACAAGAGATAATGGCTCAGCCGAAGAAGACACTCCGTGAGTTCTCAGCCCTGTCAAGCAGCAACTTCCCGGGACTGTCGAATGCACAGGAAGGGGCATTTGAGCTGAGATCTGGCCTAGTCAACATGGTTCAGGCCAGCCCTTCCTGCGAAAAGGCGATTGAGGATGCCAACGCTCACCTTCGGAATTTCGAGGAGGTGTGCAGCACTATTAATTCCAATGGCACACCGATCAACAGCATCCGCCTACAACTCTTCCCATTCTCTTTTCTTGGGAAAGCCAAGGAATGGTTCTATGCCAACAAAGCATCCTTTGAAGGATGCTGGCAGACTTGCACAGACGCATTTCTGACCAAGTCTTTACCTAATAGTAAAACAAGGAACGTCTCTACCACAAGCTATTACTACATGAGCTTCGGTCGAATCAATGGATCCGTTCAACTCTTCACCGCTCATCCTCGATAGGACGATGGTCGAATGCTCCGAGTGCCTTCTTTTTCTCTCAATCGGATCAAGCAATCTGCGCTTGATCTCATCCCTTTTCATCGATCGGACGATGGTCCAATGCTCCGAGCGCCTTCTTTTTCTCTCGATCGGATCAAGTGATCTGCGCTTGATCTCATCCCTTTTCATCGATCGGACGATGGTCCAGATTCGTCTCGCGATTTCCAAGCTAGAAGATCCGTAATTTGTTTTGATTTCGTAGTGTACGTTTATTTCCCACTCCTGATTCCTACAGTAGATGATGGTGAAATTTCTTTGATGTGACTTTTTTCCAAGGAGGGAGGTTTTAGTAGTGGCCGTTTGAGGCCGGCCTCGACGCACGCACACGCAGCCTCGCCTCTGTGCCAGACTCTGATGCGGCCTCGACGCACGCACACGCAGTCATGGATTTCCTTGCTGTGTTCCAACGTGGCGAGGCTGACCTGGAACGCCTGAACCGCTCGTACATGGTACTCATACCCAAGAAGCCAGGAGCAACGGCAGCGGGGGACTTCCGACCGATCTTTTCTGCAAAACTGCAGTGTCAAAATAGCAGCGAATGAAGTCACTCGCCACACGCCTGCATCAGGAGATTGGTCAGCTAAATCAACTTGGATCAGACAGGTTTCTGAGGGGACGTACAATCTCGATCAGACAGCTTTGTTTACGCCACCGAGCTCGTCCAGGTGTGCTACACGCCACCACCACCTTTCGGTTATGCTACGAGAGTGGGCACACCAAGCTGCATCCGGTTATGGTGTGTAAATCCAGTACGAAGACGAGCTCCGGCTAGGCAGTGTGCGTAATCTGGCTATTATGCTTACGCAGGTTCAGAAAGATATGTACTTTTGTCCCTGTTTATTTCAGCTATACGGCTGAGTGGTTTTTTGTAACTCCAAGCTATGCACAAGCTTCACAAAAACGTAATACGCTTGGGGGCTTGTTTTTATCTTTGCCTTTGATGGAAGAAATACATGATTTCGTCTCAACATGATTTTCACTCTCTCGTTTTCTGTCTAAATTTTTCCTCCATTGCCACGTCCATAAAGTACTCGTAGAACACACCTTAAACAGGTTAACTATGTGGAAATTACGACAAGCGTAATGGAAAAGGACAGATTGAAAATCAAACAACTGCTAATATTACTGTTGAACACATTGTTGCACTGTCAAAAACAAAAACAACACAGCAATTACATATGGCATGACTACTGGTTGTCCTCAGGGGCAGATGCAGGAGCAGGAGCAGAGGCCGAAGCAAACTGCCTCCTAGCAGCCGGAACCGTCTTTGTACAGGATTGGGAGGATGATGCAGTTTGGTGTGGCCGGCCACTCTCGCAGCGGGAGGTGACGAGACGAGGCCAGGCACTGCCGGGTGATGGAACGGCGCCCACCAGCCTCTCTACCTACCGGATAGTTACGCACTACAGCGCACCGGTTACGCACTACAGCGCACCTCGCTCGTCATTTGTTTTGGTCGAAATGACGGCTGCAACACCGCCTGAACAATGAACAGGAGCCCATCATAAGAATTTGGGTTACTGATCTCCTCCACACCCGCAAACATCTGGTGGTTACGCGGTCCACACAATAGATCTCAACGATTTACCTTTGCAGCTTTGTCTATGGTGGCCCATGGGCCATGAACCGAGGTTCAGATTTGCGAATAACTGTGAACGCCGTGCCGATCTGCGAACAGCATTGCCGCAAACCCAATTCGCGACAATTACAGCAAACAGAAAATAAAAAAAGAAGGCTAGCGATGATGGCGTCTAAGGACGTCGTTTCTCTCGTTGGAGGCATTGCTTCGAAGGATCCCTCGGCGGTGTCATCTGTTGCTTGCTTTTTGGAGTGGCCATGGGTTGCTTGGCGGTGGCGTGGATGGCTTGTTGGCGGCGTCCAAGGGCAGCTACTCGTGAGTCGGCTTCGCAGCTTGCGGCGGGCGGCGGCGGCTAATCTTGCTTGGCAAGGTTAATTCGGTGCTGAACAACGTCGTGAGACGGCGCAAGCAGCTACGATGGAGCGACGGTTGTCGTACTTGCAGCGGTTCGTGGCGAGCAGCTCTGCACAGCAGTCGTGAGACGGTGCAAGCATCTATGCATAACTACGGGAAACAAAAACGCGTAATTTAGAAAAGTATACTGGTAGAAATGTAAAACGTAATATGTCGGTCGTGAGATTAATGTAAAAGATCGAGGGCCAACTAGAAAAACAAGTGTGGACATGTAATCATAATATACACGAATACAAAGGCTCTTAAGCAATACGGGCACCGAATACAACTTTTTAATGGATAACTTGACCATCTAGGCCCATAATTAGGTGGCTGAGGCCCATAATAACTAAATCAATTGATTTACTACGTAACAATTGCTAAGGTACGGGTTTTCTGTGCTTGTACGCTAATAATTAGTTTCCTTTCCGACGTGAGTAAACTACTCCCTCTTGGTGTAAACTATCACAACTGCAAATGGACACAACCGAAGAACGATCTATTCGGATCTTCTACGCCCAATTAGTCGAAACATCATTGATCTTTTTTGTGTAACCAACGAGTAGTCCTCAGCTCTTTTACTACGTAAGCCAACTATTGCCGCGCGTAAACCTGAAAATTGATTCTTTATGGCCTCGTAGAGCATGACAATTGGTGTGGCCGATCGATTGGAAATTGACGTAACCCAACACTTAACAGATTAAACAAAAGCGACCCCGGTGAATCTCATTTCTCTGGCGAGTACGTCGCCGCCACCTCCATGGAAAGCCGATTAACGTTAATTGGCCTGCTAGTCGGAGGTCCGCCGGCGACCGTGCTTGTGCCCTGATCGTAGTTGCGTCGGCTACCGTGCACATGCCATGCTCGCCGGAGTTCCGCCGGCGAACAGCACCCTGCTCGTAGGAGTTGCGCATGCCATGCTCGCCGGAGTTCCGCCGGCGAACAACACCCTGCTCGTAGGAGTTGCGCCGGTGACCGTGCACATGCCATGTTCGCCGGAGTTCTGCCGGCGAACAACACCCTGCTCGTAGGAGTTGCGCTGGCGACCGTGCACATGCCATGCTCGCCGGAGTTCGGGCAGCGAATTAACACCATGCCTCCGTTCTATTATAACCTCCGCTGGAAAATTACCTCGCTACCCTCGGTGGTCTCTTAGAAACTTTACGGACCTCGGAAAAACAAGAGCCACGTGTCGCCACCCGATTCGTTCCGCGAAGCTTTACGGGACTCTACGCCGACCGCACCTAAGAAAGTCTCCTACTTACAATGAAACTCCTGTCATTCTTGGATCATTTGGAGCAACTTCTCATGAAACTAAGGAAATCCAAAGGGTCAATTACTTGGCATGGTATAATTTTTTTAACAATTTAACTACTTGTGCAAAATGTTGACTTACTCTCACATTCATTTTATATAAGTATATCAAATTAAACAATTGAGTACTAGTAAGAAAAGATACACATATATGCTCAAGATTCGCTTTGTTCACGATCATTTAAATTATGGCAACTTAGCAAGGCATTTGACTAGAGATAGACATATCTTGTGAGATCATGTCCGTTTTTAAACTTAAAAACTACTGATCAGAGTCAATTGATAGTAGCGAAACCAGACACGGTATTCAGCCATCCTGTGTGCAGGAAAACAACGACAACAGTGTTATAGCCATGGGCGTCCACACGTGTCAGCCACGTCAATATGTACTTCTATGGATGCACACACATCTAACTTAACACCTTATTCTAATGATCAAATAAACTAGGTGTGATATCTTTCCATTATTTCTAAGTATAGAAAATTTAATTGATTTGCATTGACATATGAATATATTTATGTGTGAGTTGATATATTTGATTTTGTCATTAAAATTTGATGTTAGCCTTGCTATCTATGTATATCTTGCAATCAATCAAAACTAGCACAAATAGATTCGCTTGAAGGCCTATAAATACCTCACCTTGTGCTTTCCATTCTCTCCATCACAACAACGTACTGTCATTCCAAGTTATTACGACCAACTACTGTGTAGTGTTGAGCCCTGATGGATCCTAGGTTCAGTGGAGAGTGGAGCGCTTCTGAGACCCAAACGGTGAAATCTCTCATTGTCAGGCACAACAACAACAAAAGTTACACTAGCAACATGACCAACAGGCACAGCGACATCATAGATGAACTCCAAGCAATGTTCCCCTTGAAAGACAGGCATCAGGTAACTAACTTGTACATTGAACTCATGGTGGAGATGATGCAACCTATGCAGAGTGGCAACCTCATGAATGGAAACTTTGGAATGTCGGTGGAGGATCCTGTCATCGAAAACATGGAAGTGTTATTTGGTTCTCTTATGATGGATATGGGGGCTATGAGGAAGGAGGTAGAGGCACTGCAGAGGCATCCTAGTTCTCATATGCAGAGGCAACATACTAGGAGATTTTGGACCATAGAGGAGCACAGGTTATTGATTTTTTTCATTATCCTTGAATTATATCACATGCATATGAGTTTTTTATATTCTTATTTATTTTTCACATTTTTTAAGTATGTACTTGGCACATATTTTACACAAACTGTTAATAATCTTTAATAAGCATGTGGTATGAGATATTGATTATGCTGAGGTACTTATTAATCATTCATTTTTAAAATTTTAGACACATGATTTGAATTCCTATCTCATTAGTTTATCTTGTTCCTTATCTCATTGTAGGCAATTCCTCTATGGTTTGCGTGCATGCGGCCGAGGTAATTGGAAGATCATCTCCAGGAACTTTGTTCCCAACAAGACCCCAGTGCAGATCTCCAGCCATGCCCAAAAATATTTTCGAAGGATAAAAAACCCCAACAAGAAGCAGCGCTACAGCATCAATGATGTTGGCCTCGACGACACTGAGCCATGGGTGCAGAACAATGTTTCTTCTGGGGAGGGAATTGCCTTCCCCGGAGGTGCTAATAACCCAAATAACTATGGCTCCATGGACCAGCCCACCGGCATGAACAATTTGTCACATGTTAGTTCGCCATTCCTGCACAATAGTGGCCAGGAGAGCATCATCCAGACTGCGACCTTGGCGAGTGGTCATCAGCAACAAATGGGAGCTAGTAGTTCTTCTGTGGCTCCGCCAATGCAAGGGCTTGGGAGTGACATGGCATGGACTAGTGAGCATGAAGATTTTCTTGTTAATCAGTGGTCCATGAATATGCACATGAACTAGGTTTTACATAATAGTATCATACGGTGCATGGTGGCAGTTTAATATAAAGTGTTATAATATTATACCTTCCTATAATGGGGGTGAATATTTTCTTTCCAGTGAAACATTGTGTGGTGTTATTATATATGCGTGTTCCCATTTTATTGTGATGTTATCCTTGTGTTCCTCATGTTATATATGGACTACGTCTCACCATTACAATTAGCACAAATACATTGGTATTTAATTATGCATTCCCATTACTAGCTGTGTCTTATTTTCATTTCAGTGGACGGCCATGTGTGTATTTATTGTATGGCATGTTGAATAACTTTATAACTACTTATATTACAGAAAAAGAATATCAAAACATATAATATTGGCATATTCCTATATTATTCCTATAATCCTATGTAGAACTTGTATATATGCATGAAAACCTCAATCTGGCAGTGGGTGTGGGGAGTAGGGCACGATAGTGGCACAGACAGGCTTGAGCGTTGGGATCTCTCTCTCTCATCGCTACATCATCAGCAATGCGCACATGCTTCCTCTTGTCTCGCCAAGAAAAATAACAACGAAGACGTATGTTGTAGTCCACCAAGAATATCATTGGTCGCTTGTTGCAAACGTTACCACATCAGCTCATGAGTCCTCTTCTCCACCTCACTTTTTTGTTTCTTGATCGCTCCAGGGCTTTCTTGAATCTTGGTATGTTCTTGAACTTGAATGTTAACTATTGCATCTTCAATTTTGCTCAAAGAGTAGCTCTGCAGCCCGTAGGAACAAACTTTGTCGATAGTTAGGCCAAGAATGCCACTAGCGGGTAGCCTCTAGCCACGCACCATGGTACATGACTGCCCCATTGTTGGCCTCACTGGGGGTGGTCTCCATGACACAAACAATACCCCCACCTCCACCGTCAATAGATCCATCACACGTAATGAGAAAAGGGTGTGGGATGGATTAATGAAAGGGATGGATCAGGGGTTGACACCGGTGTATGACAAACTGGAGAAAGACGAGTGGCACAACGAGTTTGGTAAGCTTTGCTGGGGAAGCGTTGGGTGGTGGAGACAAAGTTTGTGGAGAACGACCCATGACCAAATTTTAATTCCATCCTTTATACATCCAAACAGGAAATGAATCGGGCTGCTTGCTAGGATTCTAAAAGACAATGTATTGTTCATCTAAACAACGGAATTTGAATTGTAGCATATTTCAGTATCGTGGCTGATTTGGTATTGAACCTGGTTCAATGCTTTCTCTCCAATATTGGTCTTATGTTATTCATAGTATCAATTCTTTAGCACTATAAAAGTAACACTCTCTTTAATATTTCAATATCTTGGTGAATTTTGTATTGAATTGAATGTATTGCCATGCGTTCCAATATTGACATCCAAACCTTGAATTCATAGTACCATGCCTTCTTTTTTTTAAAAAAAAAACACACCATAATTTTTTTAGACTAAAACACACCATAAATGTGTCTCATATTTGATTCATATCAAGGAGAACAAGTGGTATAAATGATGGACAACTTGACATAAGACGACAGAACAAAATTAAGAATACATCGAAGAGCTCTCTAGTCGTTTTCTTCTTTCGAATGTTCGTCAACCATCAAAACTTGAAAAATGCACTGGAATGGCAGCAAGGAGGAGGGACACATGCAAACGCTATCATTAAAGGCTTTGAAGACCGCATAATGCGTGGGAAACATCAAACATGACACTACTAGAAAATCAACATCGTACATAAGCCTTGGTGCCATCAAGAACCAGCGCTAATGCAACATTAGCACTGGGTCCAAAATTCGCGAGCTCTCGGACCCTTTAGCACTAGTTGATAACACCAACCGATGCTAAAAGTCACCTTTAACACCGTTGGTGTTACCAACCGGTGCTAATGCTTCTCGAAACTCACCGGTTGGCACCGGCTGATGTTACGACCCGGTGCTAAAGGCCTTTTAGCACCGGTTCACATGCTACTTCGAAAGGAAAGCATCTTTGATCCAATCAAATGTGTTATGTAGGTGAGATGACAAGGATGGTATGTGCAATCTAAGAGACCTCAAAGTTCAAATCCTAGTAACGTGCATATTTTGTGCTTTTGTTTTTTTTTTATCGTAGTCAATTGTAACAATTTCGCAAGCATGTGGCAACATAAAACATGTTACATCACGAGGACGTGTCAGTATTTTGAGTAACTTTCACCCTAGGTCCGATTTAGGCCCATTAATTAAAAAGTGGGTTATTTGAGTCCGCAAACTATTAAATCGTCCCATCTAGGTCCAAACATCTCCACAAATGCAGTACTAGCCTACGTTTTTGCAAAAACACCCCCTCATCTCTCGTTTTTTCTCCACTCCACACCCCTCCCTCACCCACTCTCTCCTCTCTCTCTCTCTCTACCCTCCCACCGGCCGGTGAGAGCGCGGGCGTCGGAGCGATACTCGGCGCCAGCGTGGGTGCGGCCGCCGGAGGCAGGGTGATCCGGGGAGGAGGGACGCCGCCTCCTCTCTCTTCAGCCTGCACCCTTCTCCCCCCCCCCCCCCCCCCCCCCTCCCTCACCACCTCCTTCCTCGCGGCCGGGCTGAGCTCGCGCGCGGCCAGGAGGAGCTCGCCTGCAGGCGGCGCATCTCGCTCGTGCAACGATGGAGGAGAAGGGAGGCCCACGACGGCGTAGCCTCGACCATCTGCAGCGGAGGCGAGATGAACGACGGTGGCGGCTGGCCTTGATCCAGCTGGTCTTCTCTAGGCCTGGGCATTCGGTTAATTCGGTTCGGTTAAATCGGTTTTAATATATTTCGGTTATGACAAACTGTTAATCGAATTTATCCATCAAAATTGATTAACCGACCCAATTCGGTTTCCGTTAAATCGGTTCGGTTAATCGGTTAACCGTAATGCATATTATACTTCTATAGAAGATAATGCTACAACATAATCATATTGGAAAGCACCTAACTAGACATGGTCATGCAATGAAACAAAAGGAGAAAACAACAAATAATGCTTCTAAGAAATAAAGTCTCCTAAAAATACATTTGAATATGTAAATGGTCACACTTTTAGTGTTTAATATAATAAGTTAGAAAGAATTTCGGTTAATCGGTTAATTCGGTTAACGCAAATTCATAATCGAATAAATTTTGGTTAACCTAATAGTGTCAAAGTCTTAACCGAATAGACCATAAAAAATTCGGTTAACCGACATTTTCGGTTCAATCGGTTCGGTCGGTTAAATCGGTTTCGGTGAATTTTTGCCCACCCCCTAGTATTCTCCCACGCCTGCGGCAACGGCCTCATCTCCTTGGTCGTGAGGTCCTCAGCGCCGGCCTGTTCATCGCGCGCGCCCCAGATCTGGGTCAAGTGGCGGTGATTCTTCGCGGTCAACGGCGAGTGCTGCCTCCTCTAGCGTGGCTTCAGCGTTGGCTTCCCGGCGACAGCGGACTCCTCTGGCACGGCGTCCTCGGCTCCGGTCGCTGCCTCTCCCGGCCCTCCTATTTCCCTTTCCAGGCGCGCAGGCACGGTGGTGGTTGGGCGTCCACGCCGACGGCTAGCCGCGAGCGAGATCTGCCGGCCAGCCGGGCATGGGCAGCCACCAGTGGCGGGCCTCAGGTGTCGGGCGGGCGACGGGCTCACCGGGGGAGACCGCGACGGGGTGGTGGGAGCAAGCGAGGGAGAGGCCAGCGGTACCTAGGGCGTCGGCAGCGCCGGGTGGGGGGAGGAGGGAGTGGGTGAGGGATGGGAGGGAGGGGTACAGTGTGGAGAAGAAACGAGATATAAGGGGTTGTTTTGCAAAAACGTAGGCTAATACTGCATTTGTGAAGAGGTTTGGACCTAGATTGAACGATTTAATAGTTTGCGGACCCAAATGACCAACTATTTAGTTAATGGACGTACCATAAAATTTACTCCAGTATTTTACTCTTCTTTCTTATTGTGAGATACTACCCTCCTTTTATATATGACGCTGAATAGTTCGAGGTTGAACTAAGCAACGTCATATATAAAAGGAAGGAGGAGTACTACGAAGGACTGCAACACTCCACACATGACGAGCGATCGGGTTCGTTCGTTCTCGACGTCACTCACTGCTTGCCCCCGCTCGTGAGGGGTGCAGGGCGGCGGACGGGCCGATGGCACTCCTGCCTGCACTGGCCTTCCGTTGGCCAGCACATGATCGGCCCGTGCGGGCTCGGGCATCAATAGGTGCAGATGGTCGCTGGCGGCAGTATGCCGCACGACTTGTAGCAAACGGGCTGCAATGCCGCCGACGGTCGCTCGTCACCGGGACTGCCAGCCGCGGCGGCGGCGACATTGCCGCGCTCTCCGGCGAGATCTTCAGGCACTCGACCACCTATCACGGAAAGAATGAAAAATTATTGTTAATATGTCAGAAGTTCAGGACTTGGTGTGTTCAGTATATATAGACAATCAATCAATTCACACTATTCACACTGTGGGTCCGACGGAGGAGATTAGTTTTTAATGAATATATTTGCCAGCCATTATCCTATGCAGAATATAATACGTATAACTGAACTTTCTAAGATTTAACCTGCTGTGTATATATGGCTGCATCTCCTGAAATAATGAAAAATTAATATATGAGATTGAGGCTGTAATATGGATGCATATCCTAAAATAATTAAAATTATATTTTATAATATGTGGGTCTCACAAAGGTGGAGAGAAAAGGTATATAATTAATATTTCCAATAAGAAAATTCTATCAATCTGTCCTCACAAAACACGAGCAGGTGTATGTACAAACTAGTGCCATGTGGGCATTCCAGTGCATATCTAAATCAGATGTTCATTAAATATCCAAAAGATACAAGTTTTAGGGGGAAAAGAAATAAAACTTGGCATACGTATACTTCATGTTATAGTTATATAATATATTTCTCAATAGAGTTGAGGACCTGAGGTTATAGTTCATTCTAGTTTAATTTACAAGGAAACAGAGAACTGCTAGCTCAATGTATATTTTCAAATGAATTAAACCGCACAAATGTACCTAGAATTTACCAATCTTTATGAATTAAACTAGAAAAGGTTTTGAATTTAAATTTCTCATGAGTTTTTGAGGTATAGATACGCCAAAGTTTAACTTGTAAAAACCTCTAACTATGCTCTGCATTGTTTTTTATCATTTTTAATATTTATATATGGTTGTTTTCTTTTTCTTTTTTTTTGAGAATTACACAGTACAACGCAGACGCTCACAGCACGCACGCACACTCACCCCTATGAACACACGTACGCAAACCCTACCCCTATGAGCACCTTCGAAGGACTGAGCACCCGGCAGATCTGGAGATTCTCGAAGTCACCATTAGCGCCTCGTAGTCGACGGGAACGCCGCTTACCACTTAACGCATAACGCCGGTAAATCCTGAAAAAATCCCAGGAAAAGGTGTGAGCACCAGGATATGAACCCTGGTGGGTAGCGTCCCACTGGACCGTCCTACCATTGAACTACAAGCCAATTCGCTGGTTGTTTTCTACTGAACATGCACCTTCCCACTAAAAGTGAAAAAACCCAGCCCGCTCTCATAAAAAGCCCAGCGTACGTACTCCGAGACCAGGCTGAAACAGTGAAACCCGACCTCCCGCGTCGGCGAAATTGGGCCGTTTCAAATGGAGGTGGACCGGTCAAAGGTGGGCCCCACGAAGGAAGCCGCCGATTCATCCGGCGGGAGGTTGTCGGCACCTGGGCCCGGCCAGCTTAACGCCGTTTGGAATGGCGGAAGGTTCTGCCGTCGTGCCATGCCGCGATATTTTGCCGCTTTCGCCGTATGGCTTGGCGATAGGTGCGCCCCCCGGCCTATGTATCCCAAAAATCCGCCAGTAAATGCCATACTAGTCCGAAAAAGAGAAAGAGAGGCCGGGTGAGAGGAGTGGAGAAGGGAGGGAGAGAGAGGAGGGAGTAAAGCAACCGAGCAAGGGAAGAAGCTCCGTCAGATCTGCACTCCGCTTCGGTAATTTTCGAAATCTCGCAGTTGTAGCAGTTCATTTGACTCGTACTTAGCAAGTAGAACTACTTTGTAGATTAGTGGCCGTGCGATGCTTAGTGCACTGTAATTGAGGCCTAGGTGCATACATTAGATATAGATGAGATATGGAGTATGTGTATTTACTAGGGATAGATGGATCTTAGTTTATTGATGACCTTATGCTAGTTTACGGAATAGTTAAGTACTAGAGAAATTTTGACTTAGAGATAAATCTCGGTTGCTATATTTATTATTTTGTTGATACTTTTGTGGTATATTTAATTTTACAAATATCATTTAGGTTTTTGTAAGCAGTATAATGTATCGTTGATGCCGTATGTATATGTTGACAGGCATGACCGACAGTCTACTTTTCCAAGTGTTTTATGGACCGGGGGAGATTAGATATGGTTTTGAAGGAGTGCAATTGTTGAAATTTAAGTCGTTCACAAAACAAGTATCAAGAGCAAGAGAGAGGAATTGGTGCTCAGTGTGCAACTGGCTATATAAGGCCTTCGACCTTGACAGAGAGCAACATGAGCTATTAGTTATGGCTGTAGTGACGTTTCGAATGGACAAAATATTTTGGACGTTGATACCCCTTGAAGGGACCCAAAATTGGAGGGAGTATGTGAATATTGCTACCGAGCGTGGTTTACCACTCGTGTTGTTTGTTCAAGTTTTCTATAAGATTGGATCTAGTAGTCAAATACAAGAGAAAGGTACGGAGATTACCGACGGGCCAACCGAAGAAGATATTCAACATGGAGTGGAAGAGACAGAAGAGGGTGATGACCCACCCCATGAACCAACTAGCAAGGCTGATAAAAGGGAACACATCCCGCATGAGGCGACTAGGGAGGCACCGAAGGCGACAGACACTTACCCAGTTGCGAGGGACCAGAATTTTAGCATTGCGGTATGTTTATTGGATCCTATTTTGTTATATTTCATTTTGTATGACATTTTTTTATTCTGATTACAAAACTTACCTTGTGTTTAGTCCGAGGTTATAGCAGCCATCGAGGCCGAGGCGTCGCACAACATGGAGAACTACATGTACATGGCGCCGTATGAGCATGAGTTGGCTTATAAGAGAATCAAGGAGTATTGTGCGAGATTTCAGCAGGCCATGAGTTGTCGTGGTGACCATGTCGACGTTCACCTTCCACCTCGACCAATGTACTTCAGTTCGTCTTCAACTCCGTCCACACGGCCAGCGTACCACGGCTGGTCTTCTGCTACACCTACACATGCAGCTTACCCTGGGTCATCTTCAGGTCCATCAGTACGTCCGCAGTGGACTGCACCTTGTCCCACTGGTATGTTCAATGATTAAAGATTTTATTCAGCATCGCATCGCATCGCATCCTTCTTCTGATACTTATTACCCATTGCTAATTATTTACAGGGACACAGTTCAGCGCACAACACCTTGGCGTTGGATTGTCATCACGTGGTCTACGCGTGGATGATCTAGGTGCGTCATCAAACAATATAGTACACTTGTTCGTGTCAATTCTGGATCCAACTTTACCTTATAAACATTTATACTTATCCAATGCAGATAGAGTACACAAGTCATGGAGAGACCGAGAACGAAGAAGCGGAGAACATCGAAAGGACGACGCAATGGGTCAGCTCCCTTTTCAGCACCAAGCCACCAACCCTTACCCCGAGGAGATCGGTGCTTCGCAGTTAGGTGGAACGCCACTAGCTTCGACACAGGTGTCGCAAGAGGCCTTTACAACACCGGTTGCAGATGAGGTAGAGCGACCTACGGAGCATCACACGTACTTACAGCCCCACACCAAAACAACACAGGTGGTCGATCGACAGGCGAGGAAGGTTGCAGAGAGTGCACCACGTTACAAGCGAGGACGCATTTAGTTAGTATAATCTTATTATTATGTATGTCTAGACTATGTTATGTAGGCCGGTGCAGACTATGACATGTAGTCCGGTCCTCGGACTGTGTGATAATGGTTGGTGCTCAGACTTGGCATGCTGTGTAATGTATTGTAGGCGTAGATGCACAATATTACGTGCACTAAATTCATTCTTATGTGTCGTAATCTCGCAAAGTTTAGGGTTGAGACTTTATTCATTTACCAATGTCACATTGCAGGTTACTCCCTAATTTTTGCAATTTTGATATTTCAGTGTGCGATGATAACTTATATAAAAACGCGATTCTAAAAATCCTAACCTATCACACTAGTCGTCAATCTTTAAAAAATAAATCGTGTTATTTATTGTGTCAAAGTTTTTCTAAAAAAATAATCAATCACCCATTATATCTGAATCAAAGGATTGCAGCCATTTCAATTGGCTGTAGATCCCCACCATGTGTTTTTCCTAGCATAAAGTGTGGTTAGCCTGGTGGAACTATGTACGGAAGGTGTGCGTGACGCTTATTGTCAATTCAAACGGTTATATGCCCATTTCAATCGGTGGTAAGGCTCCCAACATGGTAGCACGGCTTCACAGATGATCGATCAGCAAACCTGCGAATGGGTTAAACATACGAGCTCCCTCTGTCATAAAGAACAAGCTGTTTTGTGATTCAAATTTTGTCAAAAAAATGTGTCGTTTTATCCGATTTGGCAGGTTGGTACGTTTGATGGAATACATGCATAAAACCTCTAGATTTTTTTTGTCCGCCGACTTATGACTGTTGTAAAACAACCGGACTTTCCAAGAAGGAAAGGAGGACTAGAAGTCCTAGTCCTTATCCGGTTGCTTGTGGGCTCTTACCATAATCTCTAGCCTTAGTTCGGACTATATAATCGGAGGAGTACCCTCTATTGTAATACATCGATTTGAGGAATAAAGAGAAGCTCCACCTATATATTGTCTCTTGTCTACTTTATACTTGTTCTTGTGTGCTTGTCGTGAGAGGCGTGAGAGGGAGAAGATCCAACCGTTGACGACGTGTTTTACAACACGTTATCAGCACGACCGCTCTTCGTCGACTACGCCGGAGGAGTCGCCATCAAGCTCGACACCGGCAATCTCGCCGTTGTCCTCGCCGACGACTACTTCAGCGACGTCGACTACATCAACGTCGCCAGCGAACGGATCTGCACCGACTCATCATCAAGCAGGCATGTCTACGACCATGCCTAAAGCCCTACGCGGTATGTATCTACTGATAACTGCCCTACGCGGCAAGTGGAGTAGATCAATTGGCATCATATAAACACAAGGTACGAATCGATGAAACGTGTATAGTAGATTGGTTTCGGGTGTGCCGGCCGTCGAGTCGGAAAAACGTTTTCAATCTATTATTTTGATCGGCCATGAAGGCTAGTACTCCATCACGGTCATGTGTGTTCCTGTTGAACACGTAATCTACCGCATACTGATTATGGCATGCAAGCAAACAAAGTACACGTATCACGACAAATACATCAGGCATAATGATTATAACTCTTGACTTGAACGCCAAAACAAGAGGAGCGAACAGATCCATTATTATAGTTTTTTTTTTCTTTTCTCTGTTTCGCTTTTACTGAAAATCATCGCCGGAGTACATGGCTCGACGTATGTTTCCCGAGGAAACACGCACTAGCTAAGTCAATTCGCGTGAATCCTGAACGGTCACGCAACTGTGTTCCGCTCGAAGCCGAATCTCGCCTGTGTGTAGACGAACTCGTCGGCCCAACCGTGCTCGTAGCACCATCCACGTAGCAGCCGCATGTCACCGTCGAGGCATGACGAGATGATACGTTTCCCACGTACGATCCAATCTGCCATGAAGTTGCAGCCTTGCCTGTTGCCCTCTTGACATCGTTGCCATGCAGGCTAGGCCTGAAGTCCACCGTCGCATCTCCATGAGTGTGTCCCCCCAGTAGAGGGCCCGTTGTCACTTCGGTGATGGCTGAACTGAATTCCACTAATGGTGGAGGTGGAGTCCAACCCGACGTTGGATTCATCATATGTGTAATCTTGATCATACTCGAAGTTCAAGATCATGAACCAAACTCTAAGAACAAGTGGTACGGTGTTTGTAGTTTTAGCCACAATCTACTCAGCGGTGTCCCGCAACTCGAGTTGAACTCGCCTGTTGCAACTCAGCGCCAACAACACTCGCTCTCGCCTGCATGCAAAAACTGGCACCAACCAGCTCGTGTGCACATAATGGTCTACCCGCCCGCCCGCCCGCCGCATGCGCGTAGGTAGCACCGTCCGCAGCTCAGAGCTCGAAGCCATGAGCTATCACCCGTCGACCGATGGGCTCACCCAAAGACTAGCCGCACCTGCAGATGTTTCGTGCAGATGTGATGTGAAATTTGCAGCTTTTGAATATTTTCTAGGAGAAAATACCTCTGGTTTTTAGTCGTTGCGGATGTTAAGAAATTCAATTTTTTCATGAAATTTATTTACAGTTTACGGCATAGTGGTTCTTTTTCTCATAAATTTAGTACAGTAATGCCTTTAATCATAGCAACATGGTTTTAGGTATATGAGCTCTCTAAACTTTTAAACTCCCTTTGAGGCTCATATTTGAACCTTTTCCAGCATGGTTAAAGGGTAAATAATTCTGAAAATTATAAATTTTGAATCATTAATCCCTGAAGTGGCTAAAATTTTACCTTTTATCATAGAAAATGGTTTTAGCTTTATGACCTCTCTCAATCTTGAAGAACCTTAGACATGTTACACCCCTGAGAGTGTCATATTTATTAATTTTTTTTCCTAACAGTGATAAATGTGGCATAATTTTTGCTAATTCTGGGAAAATAACAAATATATTGAATAGATTAACCAACCTTAATTAATTTTGCACTTGTTTCATGCATTTAAACACATGAAGTGTGCTTGTAGCAATTGCATGAATAATGTAGGAAGTGACATGAAGTCCACTATTTCTAGAAAAAAATTTTATCATTGGTTTAAACTATAGTAATGTATAATTTCAAGAAGAAATGCTATATAACTTTGAAAGTTATTTTGTCCATGTGAAACAACGTATTTTTCTTCCAACATGGCATTATGATTTTACAATAGCAGTAAATTCGTAAGTTGTATGCCAACTATTTGAGTTTATAAATAACATGAAGTTATACAAAATTTATGTGTTTTCTTGAAGAATCACATTATTTGCCACGTAGGTATTTTTGCAATTCAAGAAGAATACGCATAAACTCAATATAGAAAATATGTTTATGTGATGCATAAATTATAGAATTGGAAGGAAAATAAGGTACATTCCTGCAGTGATGTTAGGATCAGGGGGAGATGCATTGTAACAAAGAAGTTTCATACTCACCCCTTAACCATACATAAATAGAATTTTCTACATAAGGTGCATTAATAATTATATTCATGAAGAATTTGGTTATGCTCGCGAAGAGAGAACAATTACTTTTTGCTCCATACTAGAAGTTTAGCAAAATTTTAAGAATATTTCCCAGAATAGAAGGGCAAATTGAATATATTAGTGTTTCTTATCTCTGTATAGGTTTTTCTCACCTTATCTTATGCCCTATTGCTTGTAGCAATTTTTACCTGAAGTAATAACTTTAATCTCATGAAATAAATAAAGAATTACATGCTGAATATTGTAAATAATTGCTTTGAATTGCCTATTTGATAATTATTTGAAATGGATTTTCCACTAAAAGCCTCAAATAACCATGAAGGTTACGGTTATTGTGCATTTCTACCATGAAGGTAGAACGAAAACTGAATTTTTATGAAGCACATTAACTAGTAATGTACATGCTTTTTAATTGAACTCAGAAGATTCAATCTAGTCTACAAATTGTATATTACTCAATTATGTACTAAAATACATAAGCCTTGTAACTTGAAGTTTATTCAACCCAAGCCATATTATTGTACATTGAATAATACAACTATGTGGATTTCAATCATTCTCTATATATACTAGCAGTATAATTTAATTCTATGGTATATTTGAAATAACACATAGATGATGCTTGAAGCATAACATCTCTGAAGTGCATCTATGATATGAAAAAGGGTAGAAAATAGGGTATTAGAGGCATGAATAAACTTGAAAAATCTAATAGGCATATCCCTAATCTTGTAGTATTGTTGGTTTATAGCTGCATCCTGTTAGATTGATGGACAAACCAACGCACAAGTTGGCCTGTAGCTGTGGTCATTATAATGACTAAGTCTGTAGCTCTGCGTATAGCCTTCGTAATCCATATATACCACTTGTCACTAAGAATGACTAGTTAATAGCTTTTTCACACTAATGTAGGAATCTGCATGTTACTACATTATTTATTAGCCTTTGCATGTGTATTATACTAAAAATCCGCTTTATGTTGGCTAGAAGCCACAATACTGTTGTTTTCTTGTATTAGCTCGCATGCTATACATATACTCAAGCTTCTCCTGTTGAGTAGTAGCTCTCACCATCGAGATGATCAGCAAGTCATCACAACACACTATCACAATCAGCTTGCATGCTGATTCAGTTTGTGCATTTCATGCAGATGTATAATGTGACTAGTAGTCATCATATTATCTCTAATCAAGTAGGTTGAGATCAGGGGGAGCAAACCAATTTGAAATCGGGACAATAGTGATTTTATTCAATCAATTAGAAATTGATTAACTCAATTAGAATGAGTTTGCGAACAAATAAAAGATGGACCTGCTAGTCCATTGTGTGGAACACTATTTCGTATTTATGAGTTCAAAATCTTAAGGCATATGGGGAATTCTTGAATGAATAAGCAATTAAAAGAAATTTCGTGTAGATTTAATGTTGCAAACTATAAACATGAAGTTTATTTTTCTAAATTACTTATAGTATATCATATGAGTATTTGAATCGAAATTTTTTAGGCTAAATAAAGAAGTTAGACAATAAAATAGTCTTGTAGATTTTTAGAACTGCAAATTTATAGGTATGCAGAACATACCAAATTGCATAATATACAAATAAAGTCTAGCTCACTAATTTTGAAATTAGGTGCGTGAAAATTATTAATTTCACCATATTGGCATACATGGGTATTAACTTGAAGTTTAAAAATATGGATATGAAATTCCATTATGTAAAGCTCATGGGGATATTACTGAAAGTATGCTATTATTTATGAAGATGTAATACCGGCATTAGGGGGAGAGAAAGCCTATATGAATGCCTTGTATTGAATGGAATAATGATCTTCATAAAATATTCTTGAAAGCTTGAAGCACGAATAAAAACACGCACTAAATCATACTCGCATGAAGCTGAGTATAATGCCATAATATTTAAATGTGAGGAAGCTCATGAAGGGCACCACCTGATGTGGAAACACACTTGAAGTGAAAGTATTTGAAGGATTTTATCCCAGTGAGAATGTACACATAATGAATACTCACAAATGGGAAACTCGAGATTAGGAGAAACAATCTGAAGTTATTAACCATAAGTTAAGTTTACTTGTAGTAAACATAATGCTATGTGTGGTATATCCCGGGTATTTAATAATATACTCACCATGGCAAATGACTTGATCATTAATTTAAAATCTACAGGGACGCCTGTTGGTTTTGGATTAAATGAACTTGTCATACAAATTTTACTGAAACCTCCATAGAACTCCGGAAAGAAGACCATCATGGTAAAATACCTCACAAATTAAGAATGGTCATCATGAAGATGAAAGCCTAACACTACAAAGCGCGCGCACTATTTTGTGTTGGGATAGCAGATATTATTTGACTATATCATAGTCTTATCCTGAAGATATGGGAGAAATAGAATGAATGTCGACAATATTACCTCTATCATTGCAATGTTTCTCTAAACGAGAACAGGGATCCACAAATAAAGTCCATGGCAGAGTCGCATGAAGCGCTCATATCGGGTCAATGAAAAAATGCAATTGAGGTTAAATCATTAAGAATATATTTGAACCTGCAAGTTCAAGTTACATAAGTCATTATGGAATAATGATATGGTGAAATGAAATGGTTTATAGGTCTTTCAAAAGACTAACAAACTCCCATTGTGTATGAATGAATATTCTGCCGCTTATCTGGCAAATGGAAAGAATAAATTAAATATTATGCAGTTAATTGATGGATTCGGAAAATCCATAGGTGATCCTTGAAGGAATCATCATTCCTCGAAGGAATTAAAATTAAATCTCATACTAAGTATTAAATGTCTAAGGTAGATAATATTTCTGAATGAATATTAAAATCTCTAGAAGAGTTAAATCCTGGAAGGAAATAAAGTCATAGAATGACTTATTGTGAATAACACTTTTAAAATGGTTCACTGCAGAACTCAAGTTAAAAGGATCATGTAAATCACTTCTCTCTTGCATGAGAGGATTTCTCACATAAGAGAAATACTATTATTGAAGAATTACAAAATCCTTGAAGGATATAGTCAATGAATGACTTATCAGTCATTTCCTGAATGAACACCAATAATCTTGAAGATATGAATTAACTTTATACAGACCCAAATAAATTAAGAATGAAGTGAGCATCATATGGTCCTGAATGTACCATTTAAGCACTTGTGCATAGCTATCTAAGTATTGATAGTAAGTATTCTCACATACCACAGAAGGTATATTGGTGAATGGCGATTTGAATTATCCCCTTAAATGCCAAAGTGAAGACTGATTTATCTATAGTGGAATAAGCTATCTTTGAAGATCTAGTGAATAGATCATTGGTTATAAACTAGAATCCACTTAGATAGAGTTGCTATTATTTCAAATTTGAATTTTGAAGTTTGGAATCAAATATCTAGAAGATATGTGAATTGAAACTTATTAGCCCCATATTCCTCTGAAAGGATAAAATTTATTTTGTGTTGCACAATTAATAAGTGGTTATTAATGCTTGAAGCGTTGCTCTTTATCATAGTTAAGTCTTTGAAGGACTAATTATTGTACTCATACACATTTATGTAGAATGTAACTAAGACATTATTGAACACTGAAGCTTAAAGGATGTCGACATGAGGGGAGCATATTTTTTATCATGTTGTTACTCAGAAGGAATCAACTTGATGATTAATTTTTGAATTTACCATAAAGGTACACCACTTGATTATTTAAGATCATTAATGCAAGAATCATGAAGTTCATGCATTAATCTTGAAGATTTATCACTATTCACGAAGAATTCGTGAATAGTAAATATAGAATTGTGTATAACCAGAAGGTTTAATGTTGTACTTTTTTTCCCTTTGTGAGTTTTTACTTGAAGGTTTCTCACATAAGGTTTTTGATGAGGCAACATGTGCAATACAATTGCGGTTGATATGTACTCTTTTCTCCAAGAACCGTTTTTCCCACTGGGTTTTCGGATGGAGTTTTTGATGAGGCATATGCATTCGCGGTAATCGCCCAACGGGGAGTGTTGTAAAACAACCGGACTTTCCAAGAAGAAAAGGAGGACTAGAAGTCCTAGTCCTTATCCGGTTGCTTGTGGGCTCTTACCATAACCTCTAGCCTTAGTTCGGACTATATAATCCGGTTTCTACCGAGTATTTATTTCTAACTATAAAAACTACTAGAAAATAAAAATTCCCAACAGCACCAACGCGCGCGTTCCGCGCCCGCCGTTTTACAAAAGGAAAGGAACAGAAACACTTCCCATTTGATGACCTACTCCCTCCGTCCCTAAAAGAGTGTCTTTCTCACTTCCCGAGAAATTACATTGATTAATTTTATATTATAAAATATTAATATTTATGGTACATAATTAGTACCATTGGAAAGATCTTTTAGTCTAGTTTTTTAACAAATTTATTTGGAGATACAAATTTTATACGTATTTTCTACAAATCGAGTCAAACTTGTGACACGCACATCCAAAACGACACTGACGGAGGGAGTAGTCAACAACCCACAGCGACAGTCAACTCATCTGAGCCCACTACATGACAAGCATACCCAAGCATATCCATGAACATCCATTTGCCATCGTACCGTCAGGATCCATCTGATGTCCACCTGTGTTTCGGCGAGCGCGTGCACTTGACTTGTCCGGTCGGTGTCGCCTGGTCAACTCCGGTTCAAAAAAACAATCGAAAGAATTTCCCACATACGGAGTATTATCAGTGCTCACCTCCCAGTTCTCGCCGCCGCCGCCGCCCCGCCCCGGGCTCGCCGGAACCCTAGGACCCTGCGGCCGCCGCCGGACGCGCGGCTCCGGCCATGACCGGGTGAGTTCCCCTCCCCGATTCGACCGTCCATTCGTGTCCCGCCGCGTTTCCTCGTACGAGGGAACGTGGTCTCCCCATGTCGGAAAAGGGGGCGCGTGGGTTGCGGGGATGCGTCCTTTTGGCATTGATGATTGGGGGATCCACATCGGTTATTGTGAATCGCTAATCGTTTGCGTTAAGCTTTAATCTTTGGGCGATTTGGGGAAGGCACAATCCGGATTGGGCGCAGTTGCTGTGCGTAGCTGAAACCAAATGATTTAGTTCAGGATCGTGTGCGTTGATTTCTCGTTAGTTTTGATTGAAAAGAGGTGTCATTTGTTAGGACCGCCGGTCATGTCATGCATTTTGGTTTTGGGGCTCGAGTTCAGATGAAAGGCTGTATTTTTCTATTGTGCAGCAGTTTGCAGTTAGGCTGGAGGAGAAAGGATTAAGGATGACGTTTCTGTATTTCGGTTTTAGCGAGCAGTACATATGCAGTATATGTTCTATTTTCATTTATAGTATGTCCACTCCTGTTTGTTGTCTTTCAGAAAAAAACCTTCTGTTCGTAAGAATACAGATATCATTCGAAATGGCAAAGATCATTGCTATTCTTAGTTATTACTCTGCCCATCGTTTGAATCTTTGTTTCAAGGGGAGATCTACTATCGATTATTATTGACTTTAGTTCCAACTTCCAACTTAGCTAATTGGCCATTGACAGCTTGGTTATGGGCAACTTGGTGCACCCCCTTTGCAAGATAGAGTTTACTCATTGACCATTTTCTATTGTTTTTCAGCCCTACTAATCTGTTGGATAAAAACATCCTGTTTACTTACTGTATTATTGTGACCGGCGCATCGTGTAAGCTGGACATGTTCTTGTTTGTTAGATTTTACTTCGACCAGTATCATGGAGTCTTGCCCTCTTGCTTCATTAGTTCATTGGTCAATAATACTATTTTAGATGGAGGTTTTGCAATTTGATTTAGCTAGAATAGTACCTTTGGAACTTATCTTTATGCAATGGTGGTCAGTGCCTCAGTGGAGGTGGGCGCGGTCTCGAATATTTGAAAGTCAACTCGTTATCAATATTATGAAAACAGTTTTGAATCGTTGGTTGCCAAAATTTAGTAAAAGCAGTTCTACCTTTGTTCATTGTTTAGATACATTTAACAAAATTATCTGTGCTTCTATGTAAAATTGTAAACTCGATTTCGTTTTTTTATTGGCTAATGATAATGATATTGGTAAACACATCACATAAATTCTGGTGATGCTATTTGTTCTCTTAAACAACCCTTCTTCATTCATTTTTCTTTCAATGTTTTCTGCAGGACAACTTGGATAATTGACGGCTCAAGATTTGCCACCAAAATAAAAAGTGCTTCTGGATCTTCAGATCCCAGTAACCAGAAATGGATGGGCAACCCAAGTAAAGAGTGCCCAAAATGCAGCCATGTCATTGATAACAGTGATGTAAGGGTTGTGCATTGCTACTACGCTGAAGTTGAATTGAGATAGCCACTGCATTTCTAGTACATATGCCTTTTGCATTTATCTGCAACCATATGTAGTTGCTTTGTCTAAACAAGGAGTAAAAAAATTGATACGCTAGCACATATATTAAGGAGTCGATCAAGCTGTTTATAAAGCTGGAATACATATCAATTGTTATAATTTATTGTTGTCAATTTAACTGTCGTTCTTTTGATGCAGCTCATGACCAGCTTATATGTTTTGTGAACCTGTTATTTCTGAAATGCTTGGAATTTTGCATAATGTGTAGGGCTTTAGTTTTGGATGCTTTACAAGTTACAACTACAAATCTTTAATAAAAAAAATGTCTGTAAGGTGTTATTTAAGTGTGATCATCTGATGGTCCTGTTCTTGCTGCAGGTTGTTCACCAGTGGCCTGGTTTGCCTAAAGGTGTGAAATTTGATCCGTCTGACCAGGAATTGCTTTGGCACTTGATGGCAAAACATGGAAAACCTGGTACAAAACCTCATCCATTCATTGATGAATTTATCCCAACGGTTGAGGAAGAGGATGGCATCTGCTACACTCATCCACAGAAACTTCCAGGTATTTATAACTTCTTTCTGAAGGATTATGGGAATTTTCAGGATTGTGGTTCTTAAGATGAGTAAGAAAATGACACTTCTATTTTCAGTTAAGACCAAATATAAAAATATGCAACACACAGCTACTATCAAATACTTATTTCAGGTGGGGGAATAGGCTTACTTATTTTACTTACATTTTAGTTTTCCACTATGTCACTAAGCGTTAATCAAGGACCTGTACAACTTGTTACATTGTCACTGGACTTTTTTTCAAACAGATTCACTTTCTAGTTGGAAAACTTTTGGCTTTGATTTACTTCACCTTGTTGTTTTCCAGTAATTTTAAATTGACTCAATCCATTTCAGGCGTTAAGCAAGATGGAAGTGTATCACACTTCTTCCACAGAACATTTAAGGCCTACAACACTGGTACTAGGAAGCGTCGAAAGATAAACACTGGTGATCTTGCTGATGTTCGTTGGCACAAGACAGGCAAGACAAAGCCAGTATTATTTGATGGAAAGCAACGTGGCTGTAAGAAAATAATGGTGCTTTATATGAGCACTGCAAAGGGTGGGAAGGCTGAGAAAACTAATTGGGTGATGCACCAGTACCACCTGGGCACTGGGGAGGATGAGAAAGAGGGTCAATATGTCGTCTCTAAATTATTTTTTCAGCAGCAGTTTAAACCTGGGGAGAAGAAGTGCTCAAGAGCTAACCGCAGAGGATGGTTTAGAATCAATGGCAGATGAAGCAGACGTTTCTGATTTCACTACATTGCCCTCTGAAGAACATGTTGGTACAATCCAAGAAGTTGTCCAGAACCCGGAGCGTAATCCTTATCAGGTAACTTGAATACTCATGTTGTCTTTATTTAATTTTTCTGTTCATAGCACACATTGGTATCTGATAGGTATGTTGAACAACCAAAGAGAACTTACACTATAAACTTGTTTTTGATCATTGAAAACTGAATTAAATAAAGGTAGCACAATTTTTCTTCTTAATGTGCAGGTTAACGGAAACTGTGAAATAAACATTGAAGAGAGTGCTGCTGAAGATATTGACGGAAACTGTGAAATAAACATTGAAGAGAATGCTGCTGAAGATATTGACGGAAACTGTGAAATAAACATTGAAGAGAATGCTGCTGAAGAGATTGTTGTCCTCCCACCCTCTGAGAAACCAGAGGGTGGAGATAATTCCCAATCACAAGATCCCAAGTTGTGGGAAGGTGATTCCCAATTTGAACTTTTAGACTCTCAGCAGCTAGCTGAAGGACTTGCTTTGTGCGATGAGTTCCTCATGAGTCAGTCTCAAACCTCTTGTGGTGGCGGAGATGAACCTAGAGAAATCAAGCCTCGCCTGGCTGTTTATGCCCAGCTGCCAGCAGAGGACTTCAAGAAGGATTTGGAAGAGTGCCAGCGGTTGGAGCCCTCAAACGCTGTAAATCTTGAGCTTGACAACACAACTGAGTTTCGACTGAGCCAAATTGTATGGTTTGGATGCCTTTGACCAATATCAGTTCAATTGTCCATTTCTCCTTCCGTTTCCTTTTTGCTGAACTTGTGCTCTGCCCGCAGGATTTTTCACAGGACAGCTTTACAAATTGGGCTGGTGGCAAGATGATTGACGACTGACGCTGCTCGAACGCACTCTAGGTGCCATTTTGTACATGAAGAACCCGCCGACCCCTTTTCTGTGATACAACGGTAGTCTCAACTTTGTGGTGACTGGTGAAGTACTCATTTGGTCAGAGAGACCTGAACTAAATCTACCGGCTCGTCGTGGGTAAGGAGAGCCGGCAGCTTTTGCAATGTGTTTTGTCTCATGCGTATGAATTTTACTCATATGTACCAATGGCTAAAGGACTCATACTGTGCCGACAACTGAGTACTGTTCAAATTAGCCTTTGGGTGCATGAGCTTGTAAATTACAATGGTAATATCCTCATTTTAGTTGGCAATCTCACGGTGAATCATTTTCTTGTAAAGGCCTGTTTGGAAGAGGTATTTAATTTTCTCTACAAAGCAATTCTATAATTTACAGAATTTTCGACTTCAATCTCGTTTTCCATACAAAACCGCCACGAATCCATAGATGATCCGACAAAAGTACGAAAAGGCAAATAACAGAGGGATTGGTCATTGTTTCGTGGATCTGCCTAGCGTGTCTCCTAGAGCGTGTACAGTAAGGGCATCTTCAACAAAATACCTAAACTGAATGTTACCCAAAAATTATCTCTCACTATAAAGAGTGAGCACATTGATATCAATTTTCAATGACAAATACACCCTCCTACGTGTCACACCGGACCCACGTGTCACGTACATTGGGTCCACTAGGTGCAAGCGAATGGGTGAAAAGGGGAGAGGAAAGATTCCCTAGCTCATGGTGACGTTTATTTTGCCAACAAACCTTTATGTATTTTTGTTGTCACTATGGGTCTCTCTTACCCACACCTCCACCCGCGCCGTCTCCTTCCTCCTCAGAGGAGGAGGTTTTAGTGATTTTGCTTCATGAAGTCACGTTGCAACTCCGCTTCATGCATTTGGTCGTTCGTTGCTTCATCACGTCCTAAATTGTATCGTTTAACATCTTTTTAGACATCTTGTTGTATTAGAACGACAAGTTAAGTAATTCAAAATGTAATGTATTGTTGGTGTACTCTTGATGTCATTTTGAATGATTCGGAATGAAACTTTTGTTTCATGTTTATATGTACGTCGATCTCCATGCAATATAATGCCTTAATGTTTTGAAAAATGCTAAGCCAAGATTTTTGAAAAATAATAAATGACACAATTCTACTTGGAAAAGACTAGATGAAGCAACGGGTAACAATGTATGAAGACTTTACGAAGCAAAGTCATTGAACCCTCGTGCGTGCTTTGAACCCACGATTCTCATATGCTCCCCCGTGCCCTGCCGCTCGTCCATGTCCATCCACCCTCGGTTGCGACTCATCCCCGTCCGCCTGCCCATTAGTCGGCGATCACTCTTCTACGCTTGTGGCTCGTCCCCACCTGCCAGCCGTCGCCTCCGCCCGTGACTCATCCTCGCCACTCGCCAACGGTCTTCCACAGCTCGTCCCCACCCGCTAGTCGCCACTCCCGATAGCTCTTTGCACCTGCAGCTTGTCCTCACCCAACGACCGTCGCTCTTCCCCTATCACGGCTCGACCCCGTCGGTCGCTGGTCTTCCTCGCCCGCTAGTTCGCATGGACCTCTCGTCTGCACTATCTAGCTGGGGATGGAGCAAAGAAAGATGCGCTACCAAATGGTGAGTCGTCGAGTGCGGAACTAATTGGAGCTAGAGTAGGCTAGAGTTGGAGCCAGAGCGCCCGAGAGCTGATTTAGAGCACTGCCAAATGGGGCCCCTTTGGTAGAGCTCCGGCTCCGGCCATGGCTCCTCCCGTGAAGCACGTTTCACCGTGTGTGATTGGAAAAATGTTTGGCAAAACGGTTCCATTTGTAAATAGATAGGATAAAATACCCATAATATCTTTTTTTTCCTCTCTCTTCATGGTGTTTTCATGGTGTTTGGATAGTGCGATATGAGGGATGGAATTGGGAAAAAGAAATACTAGCAGATGAATAGCTAGAATTAAATGAGTTATGAGCATCTTCAAAAGTATCTCTAAAATTCACTTTCTAGATCATCATTTAGAGAGTCATTTGCATTAAAATCGTTTTCTATATCTTTCTGTTTTCCAACAGCTTTTCCATATCTTCCATGCACTGTAGAGAGCTATTCTCTTTTCTATATTTAGCTACCGAGAGAGTGACTATGCTTGAATAACTAAATAGAGAGGATGTTGAAATGTATTTTTTAATCAAAATCTTCAAAACTAGCAATTAAAAAAGATTTAGAGAGCATCTTGGAGTTGCCCTTATAAAGAATTAGTGTTTTTAAGGTGTTGCCTAGGTGTCACCTAGGCGATAAGGCGGTGGTAGCTCGCCTCGCCTTAGACATCGTCTTAGCTCGCCTTAATCTGCCTTATCCCGTCTAAACGTCGTCTAGGCGATAAGGCGGTAGCGGTCCGTCTCGCCTCGTCTTAGCGTAGAGAATGAATGGTTACCTCGTGGGAAATCTTTCCATTCCCTCCTCCAAAACGCAAAAGTTTTTGTCCCTCCCCAAACGCAAAGTTTTTCCCTCTTCCTTTTCCATTCTCTCCTCCCTGCCCAACGCCCGCCGCCGGCAGCTCGTGCCGGGCGACCATCGTCCCGCCTCGCCGCGCCTCCCCAGCGCGCGCCGCCGGCCTAGCCCGCCCCCGTCCACGGCCTCGCGGCGCCTCCACGGCGCCCCGCCGCAGCTTCGGCCCGGCCTCGCGCGCCCCGCCGCCGAGCTCCGACGAGGCCTCGCGCGCGCCGCCCCTGAGCTCCAGCCGGGCCTTCTGCGCTACCAAAGGCGCCCTAACTCCGCTCCACCCTCTCGTCCTTATTTGCTAGCGGCGACGACAACCTTGGCCAGATCTTTTGCCGGACGACCACCTAGCCTTCGTCGGGTGCCGGCGACGAACATCCGACAGGTACTCCCGCCTATTCCCTTCCCTTTCCTACACCCATGTCCTAAACTGGTCCGTCAACTCACAGATCGAATTCTATTTGTGCCAACTGAATTCACAGCTTTAACTAACAGGAGCTTGCACTACCACATTATTGCAACTATATGTTAATAGTCTGCTTATTCAACTGCATAATCAGCCTTATAAAAGTCAACGAACAAGAACAATCATGCCACAAATTGGCCTATTTGTGATATGAATTTGTCAGCTTTGAGGTCCAATTTGATGCTTTGTTTTAAAAGTATAGAAATGCTGATAACAGAAATGCTGATTGATTGTGATATTGCTAGAGGTGACAGAAATGCCAACTGTGTGAATGTCATATACTCCTTGATGCTTGTTGTAATATTGCAGTAACAAATAGTCGATTCAATAATTTCTCATTGTGTTGTTACATTGCAATGCCTCATTTAAATATCATGGTCTTGAGTGTTAGTAGATCCATTCAGCAAATGGACATGGAAGATGATTTAAGAACTAAAATTGATTCAGAGGGAGAAGATGATGATGAAATAATGATGCTCATTGCTCCAGCATTATGCGTTGCTTCTTCCAAGAATACTGAGAATGTAGTTTAATTTAAAATTATTGATGAGTTAGTTTACAAATTTTATTTATGTTCTTGTATCTCAGTTTGGGAGTACTATTATTTATGTGAACCTTTTTCCTAGCTCTATTAAGGTTGGATATGAATTTGTCAGCTTTGAGGTCCAATTTGATGCTTTGTTTTAAATTTTCAATGCATCGGTGCATGGTCAACTTCACAAGCTAGGAGCCATGCAGCGAAGGGTGCACTGTGCCAGTGTGATTGTTTTCTACTTACCCAAACAGCTAATTACAAGGGTAAAAATACACAATGGTATTCTTTGTGCACAAGGTTTTACACCTGAAAATCAATTACAGGTCCAAATAAATACTAGATTGCGAAACAGGGCCTTAAATGTAAAAAATTCCGGCTGCTCTTTCATCCCTATCCTGTGGTACCCATATACTGTATACGCCGGACCGGGGCAGCGGGTCACCACTAACCACTGCCGGCTTTGCTGTGATGATATATAATTTATTTGAAACGGAGGACTGATTCCCCCCAGCTCGCGCACCCCCCCCCCCCCCCCCCCCCCCCCTCCCTTTCCGGCGGCGGCGGCTCCTCTTGGGTTCAGAGCTCAGTCGACACATGGCTCCTCTGTCCTCCCTCCAGGTCCTGCGGGCTCATCTTTGTTCTTTCGGCACCAGGGAATCACACTCCTTTCATTAGAGTTACGGCAGAATCCATGATGACGTCTGGCTCCTGCCCAGCGGCCCCCACAACTGTGCACCCTCCCATCTGCCCTGCTGGCGCTACTGGTACGTGCTGCTGCATTCTCCTCCCATCTCCCTTGCTTGAGCCGCTAGTAAGTCTTGGGCCACGCGCTGAAATCTCCCTCATTTTTGAGATTTAACTCCTGGCAGGTGGATCTCAAGGACTGGCCCGGCCACGGATGGTGCTCTTCGGTGATTCCATCACCGAGCAGTCCTTCCGCCCCGGTGGCTGGGGAGCTGCACTCGTTGACACCTACTCTCGCAAGGTGTATTCAATATTTGATCCTATAAGTCTTGTTTGCATTCCTCCTATCTTGGGGGCTTATCCGCATGGCTTCTTCCATGAATTTGTAAATCTTACTATACCTCATTGTTTGGATGATTGGAAAATTGTGATTTTGTTTGTACCAGGCTGATGTAGTTGTCAGAGGTTACAGTGGATACAATACAAGATGGGCGCTTTTCTTGATACATCACATCTTTCCACTGGTAAGACACTTCCATCCTGCTTATTGCAATTGGAGTTCATGCACGTTGTGTGATCAAGGTACTATTCTGGCACATAGATTGATATGCTGCAAGTCTCTGTAGGATGGTATTGCACCACCTCTTGCAACCACTATATTCTTCGGAGCAAATGACGCGGCCCTTTTAGGAAGAACTAGTGAGCGACAACATGTCCCGGTTTCAGAGTATAAAGATAATCTCAAAAAGATTGTTAATCATTTGAAGGTAATTTCTTTATGATCTTAAATGATCAATCCTTTTATCATGGCTTCTATGATGGACATGCTGGTATAGATTTTCTGTATTTATGGGACTCTAGTACATTTGATGGGCTATGTGAATTATCTGATCTGATATTCTATAATTGCAAACAACATGCTTGGAGTCTATAAGCAAAAACAATGTGAAATTGTATGCTTGTCATGTACATTAGGAAGGACAATGGGTTGTTGCACGAAGTGTTTTTGTCTAACGGGCATAATTTATGTTGGATAAATCATGATGATCTAGTCAGTTAGAGAAATAAAACTGCACACATCTTCAAGCACTTTTTTTTTCCCAAACACGACATCTTTAAGCACCTCATGCCTAATATATTATCCTTTTGTTTTAGACTCTTCTATTAAGATTGGAAACTTGAGGAAAGGTTTATGTTTTTTTCTGACTTGGATTTCACCACTAGGTCATAGTGATACATGACATCATTTTAGAAGTTAGTCTAAGTTACTTAATTTTGAATGTAATAATTGAAAGATAAATGTTTAATACTGGTACATGTTTCGTAATATACACTTTGGATCGATATTCAGTTGTCATTCTTTGAAGTTATTGTGCAATCTAATGTTTCACCTTGAAGCAGGATTGTTCCAATTCCATGGTTATTGTACTTATCACGCCACCTCCTGTTGATGTAGAAGGAAGGGAAAGATTTGCACGGTTGGTACAGTGTTGCTTGTTGAACTCTTTTTCATATGTTTATTCCTGTAATTCTAATTTCTTACTGATAAAGAAAGAATTACATAAAAAATACATGGTGATGATTTTAATTCTTTTCGTGTGGCTGGAAAATGATATGAAATATTTATGTATAAATAATACTTGGGCTGTTCTATTTGCTTGTGTCACTTTTATAGACTTGTTTCAAAGTGTACTTTACTCTCTTTTTTCAACCAATTTCATTTGTATTTCTGGGTTACATGTTCTGAGGTTGTCGTTAGGTTTTCTTTTGTTAATATACCCAGATAATTGTCCTTAGATAGAAACACATCTGAAGCATTAATCTACGTGCCTAAACTATGCTTAGATTCACTGCTAATATCACTACTGTCAATGCTTTTTTACATTTTGTTCAAGTTTTCTCTTTTTGTTGATGACTCTGTGTTTCATCTCTAGTGTACTCCAGGTAGTAACCAATGTGTTTCATTTGCCACAAGTATAAACATTAGTTGGCCTATAGCAGTTCTGATGATTTTCTCTCCAAAGGTCAATGTACGGAGAGAATGCTAGGAAGCTACCTGAAAGGACAAATGAAATGGCTGGTGTCTATGCTGGTCAATGCATTGAGCTAGCTAGAGAAATGCATATACCCTGTGTTAATATTTGGTCAAAGATGCAGGAAACTAAAGGATGGCAGACACTTTACCTAAGGTAATACTCCGTACTTCCTGTTCTTAATTTATTTGCACTGATTATACATAGCAGTTGTAACCGTTGTATTTATTCCAATTACATTTGTAGTGTAGTAGATGTCTTATGTAACAATTTCTGTTGTCAGAGTCATTTTTGGTAATTTCATACATGATACGTTTCAAATATTAGACTTTTTATTTCAATTATCTTTTAGTGTTGCAATGAAACAATGGGTTTATTAATGTTGAATTGTGCTCCATCAATTGTAAACGTAAGATAATATTGTTAGGTCAAATCTAGGATCATGGCATTGTGTTTGTCATGCATTGTTGATAGATCTTTGTTTCATTTGTTTTCATACTTTGGTTTCACACTGTAGCTTATAGAATGTTGGCTTTACAGTGTGACATATAGAAGATAGTCATGGTGTTTATGGTGCAGTTATTGCCATGCATATAATTGTTGGTACTCATCAGTCATCACTATGAAGATTGGCCAATAAATTTAAGATTTGAATGACTTTGTTTGTTTGGATCTCCCAAACTAGTGTTTTTGTCAGCAGTATAGATAGGCTTGATTGTTTAGACTTTGGAAGCAGAAGAGGGCAGTTTTCACAAACCCCTATTTTTCTTCCACGGCCTAATTAATGCGTTATCATTGTAAATTATTTTTCTGTGCTGCTATCTCAGTGATGGCCTACATCTTACACCGGAAGGAAATGCTGTTGTCCACAAGGAAGTTGTCAAAACATTGAGAGATGCTGGCCTAAAAGCCGAAGAGATGCCTTACGATTTCCCTCATCATTCCAAAATAGATGGCAGTTGTCCAGATAAGGCTTTCCAGTGACGTATTGTAAGCTGTGTGACGTTTGGAGTTTGAACTGCTGACTTCCTGCATTGAAGGTTATGGTTTCCTCGCAAAACAATGGACCAAGGTTTCTGAATGATGCTGAAATTCATACACTTTTCTTTTTGAGAAATTTAGCTTCCATTTCTGCTCCATAAGAAATGGCGAATTATTTCACTGTAATAATTATATTAGTTATGGAAAACAATTTGTGAATGAAATATTTTGTTACTAAGAAAGCACGGACGGAATTCACACGTGACGCCCGGCTGCAAAGTCACGCTCTTCTGGAAATCAAATTTGAGTAAGGCTAGCGCTGAACATCTGATCTAAGGCGCTAACATCGGATGGCCTCACCGTTTTTAGGCTCTTATTTATTCATAATGTTTTGAGGTACGTGCAACATTTTTTGCCACCAAAGGAGCGAAACATGTCTTCCTGGTGTGAGATTATATACACCCTAGATCTGCATTTGCCTTTGCATTTCTTCACCATCCAATTTTATTATGTGAACATGTTTAGTTCTTATCCAAGAATTTGAGCAACCTAATTGTGAAGCGGTGTTTAAAACCAATTGTGATCTTTGTCATGTTAGCCCCCCCTGCTCGTCATGTTACTAAATTTATGAACACACTTGCACTCACGTACACTCATTTAGAATTTCTGTCTTTCTTTTACTAGATTATTAGCTGTGCCATAAGTTAAGATCTTAGGGATGCTTTTGGATTGTTGACGATTTCTTCTACCGACATTACCTGGGGCATTAATTATTTTGTAGGAATACTAAAGATGCTCTCGGGGTGATAATGGATCATGGTCCTTATGCTCTCTTCACGATCCAACTCAGCCTTAATTATTTATAGGCCAAATTTATATATAATTTTGATTTGATCCGTTTAGAGTCCGATCCTTAAATTTGCCATTATCAGATAGGATAAATGGAAGGATAGCTAAACTGACGAGAGTGAATAAATAATGACAAACTCCGGACGTGGGGGACTAGATTTTGATGACCACGTTATGCTTCATGTTATTCCATGCCTAACATATGCTTTCATGCGGGCTTCACAACGATAATGTCTCAAAGATACCGATCACCCTCCACTTAGGAGCACGCTAAGAAGAAAAACCGGCGTGATCATAGGGCTCAAAAGGAAGGTCCCAATTCACTAGAAAAGGAGAAAGTGGAGAAGTACATTGGATCTCTCTTGTTTCTAGACTGTCTCAAAGGCCTCTTACATAGGAGATGGTAGCCCCTCCGTACTCCGTTGATCGTTTCTGTTGTAATGATGCTCCACTAACTATTACTGGCAGCAGTAATACGATGAAAGAGCAGCTTGCATTCAGATCGCACGTTCTGAAATAAGACGAAGCACACATCTGACCTGCTGGCCTACGAATGAAAGAGCAGTTTGTAATGACGATCAACCCATTGGTCAGGTTATCCAGAGTCTTGTCACTTTGCATTGTGAATTTGTGACACGGAGCAAACCTGTACCAGATTTATATCATGTTACTCAGGCCTACGAAAATACTGACAGGTCCGAAAACTACAGAATGTCTTGTCTAGTTAATTTTAGGCCACCTTACAGTTACACGCCACGAAACTACAGGCATAATGTAAAGTGCAAAGTCTGATACATGCCACTCATCTTGCAACATCAAGCTTTTGCTTTCTTCTGTTTTACAGATTGCTGGAGTCAAAACTAACAAATCCCTTTTCTTTTAAGCTCTCGATGGTCTCCTTGATGCTCGTCTCTAGTGGAATCAACTCGATGCCTAAGCTTCTTATTTTCTCCTTTGATACCTGGTACGTTGGGACAAATGGTTTGTCATCCGCACACCTGCAGATAAGAGCGCACGCTTAGTTTCTTACTCACTCTGCAAATGAATTATGCAAGCAACAGTTTATTCATCCTAATATTTAAATTGTATTAAGGAACATGGAACCCCGACAGTGCTGATGGTCATTTGATCACAATGCTCTGGCGTGGTACAACACCTCAAAGATATTTATGAACTGAAAACACAGGAAAGGTGACTTGGTACCCAAACCACCCCCCCCCCCCCCCCCCCCCCCCCCCCCCCCCCCCTCAATCAGTGGGGGGAAGCCGCACCATAACCTGAGCTGGCAACCAATGCCACTACATCTGACCTTCCTGGTAGGACCACACCAGTACCACCTGCCACAATTTTTAGGGAGGCACAGCAAGGGGAGTTTTTCCTTTTCAATGCAAGCCCAGATTTGAACCCCAGCTAGTACCATTACCAATATATATGTGAAATGTGTTGTATTGGCTAATAATGAATCCAGCAGGCATCACATTTGATAATGCTTCAATGAACATTAACTTACTTGTCTGGAAGAGCAATTGTGGGACATATCTTGCGGATGATGTTGACAACTTCTGAGTAGTGAGCAACTCTTTCGACCACGCAATATCTTCCATTTGCTGAGGGAACTTCATATGCAAGGATATGTGCCAAGGCAACATCTTTAACATTCACCCATCCAAAGCTGAAATTAGGATATGTAGATGATGACCCTGCAATAAGATGAGAAGTATTTGGATTGATCTCTCCAATTTGATGTTGAGAGAAAAGAAGAAATACAGTGGTTGCTAGCTAAAGCAAACTCTGTTTTTTCTTTTCAGACATAAGCATATACTCATTTCATATTTTTCATAAATCACCAAATACCCTCACAGCTAGATGCATGTGTTTTTAAAGCTCATGTGGAATACATGACAGTTAACAGTTCAGAAATTGACGACAAAATAATGCCAGAATGGTAGTGCCATATGCAAGACAGTAGCCGTAAGCAAGTATGAGGACTGCCACACCAGTAGACACTTATAGACGGGGTAACACATTCCAAGCTGTTGATTTGAGGGGTAAAAACTTTTTTTGAGTCATGACATCTACACATTCATGTAGCTCTGGAGGATAATGAGGTTATGTGTATTTGACCTGCAGCTTTAGAACACATGATTATAAAGAGAATGGTAGACTTAACAGTTAACGGTAAATTATTCCATGCATCCCAGTGCTTGAAGAAATAGGAACAAAATTCCTCAGCTTGAAACACAATTTATATTGGATGCAAGTGTCACTACTGTACTTTCAGGCATTTTATCAAACAAATAACAAATCAATAAATAATGTAGCTGCAAGAGTTTCTAACGTAGGAACAGTTTTAAAAATTAGTTGGTCAAGCAACATACCATTGATTAGCTTTAGGATAGCTTCAGCACTAGTATTAGTGTAGGCTGCAGCAGGGGTCCAATAACCATTGCTGGGTTTATTGTAACAATTTCAAATCCATTATCCCTAGAGAACTTCCAAGCAGCCTCCTCTGCAAGCGTCTTGGACACAACATACCATTGCTGCCAAAGAATGAGCAATTAGACAAGAAAACAATGATAATAAAGATGGTAAAACAGCCTGAGATCATTGATATAGGACCATGAAATAAAGCAATCAAACTCTGCTGCAATGTTCACTAGCAAAATAGGATTAACAAATGTTGGATGAACTCGACCTAAGGAAGCAATATTAACTATTACTGAAGTCAGGATTTGGACTGGAATCTATACACATTAAGCAATGTAAGCAAGTATAGAATGCGGGAAATAATGATTGCATTGATAGGGTGTACAAGGGGTGTACATATATAGGCAGGGAACCCTAGATGGTTTATAGAAACAATACCAGAGGGGATCCCTGCCTTCCATCCTATCAGGGGGCGGCACACAAGGCTAGGGTAGCCTGTGCGCCGGCCACCAGAGGCCCAACGGGCCTGTTAACTATAACCCAGATTAACTCGCTAACAAGCAATAATTACATAATGTTAATGAAAAGAGCAGCATCAATTTAGTGGATCAGTAAAGGGACTCCACTTCGGCATTCACCAAAAACTATGTAGTCTCTGCTCAATGTTGTAAGTGTTAGCATAATATGACCAAAGTCATGAACTACCTGAACCCAAACCTAATCAGAATACACACAGAGATATTCAGTGAATTTCATGCAACTAGGATGACTCATGCATAATGCATTTTGCAGGCCTCAACCTAAACAATAGGCTGAAACTAATAGAAGTAACAAGCGCAACATCTGGCCGGAGACGATTTCCTTTCTCTAAAAATATATGGTAGTTGCCACTCTACCATGTGCCAAACAACTAAAGAACTACAAAGTGCCCGTGGGCTTGGTAACTGGAATAAAGAGAAACAATTTAAATCACTTATTTTGAATTATCAAAATCTTCAGGTAGACACATTCCTAAAGAAAAAAGAAAGTTAATATGAAAGTAAACAAAACAAGGAATTGGAACACAAGCAGCAGACATGAAGGCATACAAAGGAACCAGAATCAGCAACATGTTGCATGGTAGTTGCCACTCGATCATGTGTACCAAACAACTAAAGCACTACCAAAGTAGTATATTTTACATAGAAGCTATGTGAAGAAATAATTATATGGCAGATCGGTGGTACAATACCTGAAGCTTCTCACAAATTTGTGGGTCAGAAAACCATGTCTCGTCAACTATGACTTCAGGAGTTCTTGGCTTCCCATTATAGGCAACAGCAGCAATGGATGATGTTATAACCACCTTTTTAATAGAAGCTTTCTTGCATGAACCAAGAACATTGAGTGTTCCCTTAACTGCTGGGTCAAGTAACTCAGCCTAAATGTCACATAAAACAAACAAATAGAAATCCTTAGATAACTAGCAAATTTCAAATTCTTAGGAAAGTTAAAGGTTGATATGTGTGTCCAGCTCGAGAAAGGTGATATCACTAGATAGATTGTTGAGCACCTCACTCGTTATTGTTAAACATTTTATCTGTTAAAAAATTGTAAATACAACAACAAAAACGACAACATAGCCTTTCAGTCCCAGGCAAGTTGGGGTAGGATAGAGTTGAAACCCAAAACAAGAGCCACAAACCAAGGTTCAGGCACAAATCCTGTTCAAAAATTGTAAATCCTGTTTTGAAATTTAATACTTCTCTGTTTGAATCCTTTGGGCTTGCAAACTAAGGAATAAACAAGCAGGAATGGGTATTGGCATGGTGATCAATGGAAAAATCCCAAGAGGGTCTTCGTTATTAAAAGTGCCTGCCAAATTAGTTACTAAGAAAGGAATTCTAAGAGAAGTGCACACTTGGCTAGAATGCCCCCCTACATATCAACCAAGGGAACAGCTAATTGCAAAAACCTGAAACCTGAAGGACATATTATAATTCCTAGGTGCAGAACAGTAATAATTGAAGTGGAGTACAGAAGCTGAATATACATGGCTTTCTCAAGATACCATGCATCTTCCAGGTTAAAAAAAAAATGCAACTACTCCTTCCCTTTCAAAATATAAGGCGTATTATTCAAAAAGGTGAATTTTATAAACAATGACTAAAAATTAGTCAAATTGTATGCTTGCTCAGCATATAAAAATTGTATCAATAGACTCATAATTCAAATATCTTTTAATATGAACTGATTTTGTAGCAATTGATGATAATTATAAAAGCAATTGATGGACAAAGTACTTTAGAAGACTTTTCTAATCTTAATATGCCTTTTAATAAGAAACGGATTGAGTACATGATAAACCTAGCAGCATAGGATATTGTTTCCATCAAGTGTCTGTAATACCTTAGGATCCTTGAAATTGTGATAAAAGGGAGAAGCAGTATGGAACACAGTTTCACAGCCATCAACTGCAGCATCAAAAGAGCCCTCTTCTAGCAGACTTGCTTTAAAGAAGTGCAGCCTATCCTTAGCCCCATCAAACGCACTCAGGTGCAATGTTTTCTTTGGGTCAGCTGAAAAGTTAAGGTCAGAACGTTAACATGTCTCAAAGGTATCATTCCAAATAATTAAGTCATCTATGACATGCAGGGGAAATGGCACTGTGTGCTATCCGATAATATGCTGTAAACGCTTTGCACGCTTTATCTTTCAATGAAAATGGGTCAGGGACTCAGGGCAGTTTGCAATTGCCTGCCAGTCTAACAAAGAAATGCAGGTGGGGGGCAGCTCAAAAATTAGGGGGAAAATTACAAGAGCAAAACAGAGAACTGTGGGATTGCTGAACACAGGGACTTAGAAGGTGAGAAGGAAACACATGAAATTGAAGAGAGTGGAAATTAGGTTGGACACTAGGACAACATAATCAACATCCTAGATTTTCCTGACATTCCTTTTTTCCTAAGGGTTCCATGGGATGCAAAGAGTTTCTCCACTGTTATTGGATTCCAAAGAGGGAGTTGTTCTCTCCCTTTTGGAGCTGTGACATGTTTAAGGATACAGGGTGCTACTGATTTTCTAATAAAAAAATGGAAACAGTCAATCATCTTTCCTGTTTCATTTTCTGTAATTGTAACAAATAGGACCCGAGCTCTGCCCTCTTGTTGCTCAAATATAAACTGACAATAAGCATTTCTTGTCATCAATAGCTTATGTGGGTCGAAAATTCCCTTGAGAAAGTGAACTCCAAAGAGCCTAAGCACCAGAATTCGATGCTTGTAGCCGACTGATGGAAACAATAAAACATGACTAAGCGACTTGAACGTTAGCAGCAATAATCGTTGTACAAGTCTAATCCAGATCTCGGGATGCAGGAAACAAAGGGGACTAGATGGAGGAAGCACAACAGCACCAAATCTACGACCCCAACGTCCCCAGATTTAACCAGCAAACAAACGCCACAGCAATTCCACTTCATACTCCTCCAACTACGGGAACGAATACCGATCGACGAGCAGCAGGGAGGGAGGACGGGTCGGGGCGCGAACCGGTGTCCCGCACGGTGGCGCGGACGGTGTATCCGCGGGCGAGAAGCAGCTTGACGATCCAGGACGCGATGTACCCCGACGCGCCGGTGACGCACACCACCTTCCCCGCCCCCGTCATCGCCGCCGCCGCGGAGCTCATGGCCGTCGCTCGCAACTCCGGCTCTCTGGGGAGTTTGGACTGGAGTTATGAGGGCTGTGATATGTGAGCCTGTGAACGGAAATGCGGTTTGGTGTGGTGGGTTTTAATGGCACTGGGGAAACGGACGGGAGAACGGAGAAGTATCACTGGCACCGGACCCACCGGAGTCAAAGCTGGGACGTGGTGTGAAGCGACTCCGGATTTCCGGAAGCCCGCTGCGTCAGCCCAAGCCGCGTAAGGTGCTCTAGAATGTGCCACATGACCGATATGAGAATGAAATAGTATTTGAAATTACCTTCACAATACAAAGTTTGTTTTATGATATAATTTTATAGGTACTACATGTAAAGCACAATCTATATTGGTAACTCATCTCTTTTCTTTTTAACGCATTGTCACATCACCAAAAATGCTGACATTACACTATAATTAATATGTATGAAACCCTTATAAAACTTGTACTCGGATTCTCAAGCCAATCTCAAAAAAACTAGACCCGATAGGATGAAGAGCCCTACGGTTTTTCATTAAGCGGAAGAAACCACTCTCGGGTCTATAAAAATCCCCGAACCCCGGTAAGCCGGCGAGGGGATTTTTTTTATGCGACCGTGCTACCCACCTCTCTAACCAAATATTAGAGAGGAAACAACAGGGCGGTACCAGGGCGCTAGCACTCGAACCCTGGCCGCGGGCAGCACACTCCACCGAGCGCTGCTGACCAGCTTGGTCGTAGGCTCGTTCGCCTCAAGCCAATCTCAGTGGAGTTATATGAACACAGTTACCTAGACTGAAAGGTAGATAACCGTGCCAGTGGAGTTTCATAGAGATAAAACTCCTCTCTCATCCCATAAGACTCCATTCTTCTCTCCTCGCCACGTTAGAAAAATTGATGACAGTACCTCGGTCAAAAAAATAACTCTAAATGAATCAAACTTTCTTAAGTAAATAGCTTGACTAAATTTATAAAAAATATTATTGATATTTATAACTCTAAATATGTACCAGGGACAACAAATTAAGAACCACTAACCTCGGGTCGCACCATCACTCAGGAACATAACCTTCGATGAAAGTTTGCTTCGCCCAACCTTGGCCGCACAAGGGTCGGGCGCCCCTCGATCCTCAGGCCAGGCTACGCCTCGCTCGACCCTGCCCTCTCAGGGTTTGGCGCCTCGGTCGACCGTCGAACGAGAAGTCAAACTTCTGATAGCCTGATAAAGACAGGCACGCCTAGAGCTGGACGCCAAGCCAATAATTCGTGAGCTGGCTCGGCTCGTTCATGGCTCGGCTCAGCTCGGCTCGGCTCGGTGGATTTTTTAACGAGCCGAGCTGCTAATTTTGCTCGTTTGGATAACGAGCTGGCTCGAGCCAGCTCGCGAGCTGCTCGCAAGCCAACCAAGCTAGAAGGCTAAGGCACTAACAAAGGGAGCCGAGCTATTGAAGTCAAGCCGAGCTAGTTGAGCCAAGCCATGCATAGTAAATTTTAAAGTTTATAACTTTACTATTAATATTTTAAAGTATATATATATATATATATATATATATATATACGACAGCGCTATTCTACACCCTAGGTGTAGATTACTATTCTACACCCAACCAACCCAAACACCCTCCGGCCCACCCCCGAGCCAGCTAACCGGACCGGATCCCACCTGCCTGCCTCGACCCGATAACCACAGCAACCCGATCCCCCGCTTCAGTCCCACCAACCCCCGGCTTCCTTCCCCGCGAGCGCCAGCCGCGAGCGCGCGGAGCGCGGCGAGCGGCGAGCGCGAGGAGGACGAGGGGGGGGGGGGGGGGCGGGGGCGCAACGTGGCTTCCCCCGGGAGCCGGGAGCGCGCGGAGGCGATCCAGCGCCAGGATCCAGCGGCCGCGTGGCGGCGCGCAGCGCGGGGGCCAGGCGGCGATCCAGCGCCAGGAGGTTTGGCGCGGAGTCCAGCGCGCGGCGGGATTCCGGCAGCGTGGGAGGCCAGCAGCGGCGCACGGGCGCGAAGCTTTGCGCATCAACTGGATTGGACTGATCCCGTGAGTTCATCGATCTGCCATAATTCCTCTCTCAGTAATTTTTCTTCCCCGGCATCGACACATCAAATTGCTCTCTGTATTTGTGTTACTCATCAAATTGCTCTCTGCCATAATTCCTCTCTCTGTATTTTATCTCGAGTTACTAATGAAAAATGCGTAGTTCCTGAATTACTAAAATACTGCAACATTGGTACTGAATTGCTCTCTGTATCCCTGGACCACAAACAGCTATGTAGTAGCTATGAAGAATCTTCGGTTCTGAATTACTGAATTAGATGCCGGGTGCTTTTTGCTGCAGCCGCTAATTCTGTGGTGATGCACATTGTTTGATACTCGATTACTGAGACACGGATCATTATGTTGCTAATTTCTGCTAGCAAATGTTGAATGCACAATGCAACTAACTGCACACAAAAAGTAACTGAGCAGATTATATTACAATTTCAGTAAATTAGATTATTGAATACAATCTAATTTGGGCTGAGCAACTGGTGTTATAATCTTTTTTTTTTTGTTTTCAGTTCAGTCTGCATTGGGATATGGATGCTGGTGATTCTGCATTGGTCTGGGCTAGCCCGGGAGTAAGCCTTGTCAGTAAACGTGTTCTAGCGTCCCCGGTGTCTGGCCCATTATCGGTTGCCGCTCCGCAGCCATCACCGGAGTCAGCAGGTGTTGGTGATGCTGCCAATGGTGCCGGTGGTGCTGCCAATGGAGCTTTATCGAGAACACCAGAAGTGCAGATGGCTGAGCCGCTGGCTGCTAGTCCACCTTGGATTGGAGATGAAATGAGGTACAGACGCATCATGACACCTCCAGTGTGTGTTGAGCCTGAGCGAATGGTTACACCAGATGTTGCCCAGACCTACATGCATGTGAGTAAATGAATATCTCCCAAAAAAAAATGTCATGCATGTTACTGGAAAGTGCTGTAATGTGTGCTGCATTGATGAATTTATTTCTGAAAAAAATACTGTGATGTGATGCATGTTCTGTGGCAATTACTATAATGTGATGCATTACTGGATTTATCGCTGAAAAATAATGCTGTGAGGGCCTGGATCATAGGATTTATTACTGATATACTGGGATGTTATTGATTTGCTGCATTTACCATGTGCCTTGTATATTTTCTGGCACACAACAAATCTGTCTTGTGCTGAATTACTGAAATACTGTGTGATTTGCAGAATGAAAATCTGGATCCACGTCTTGTTCCAAACTTTGAGATGGACTTTGATTCCCTTGAGCATGCATATGAGTTCTATAGGCATTACGCAGAGCTTGCTGGCTTCAACATAAAAAGGAACAGGAAAAGGGATAAGAAGGAAAGTGAAGGGCAGGAATTTTGTTGCTCGGGTGAGGGGAAACACAAGTCAAAGGTTGCGGTTGTGGACCGCCAGCGAGATCACACATCTAAGAGGGGTGGATGCAAAGCAATGGTCCTTGCAAGAACAACAGGCGTTGACGGTCGTGCCTGCTACACTCATATTGTGCTTGAGCACAACCATAAGCTTGTTCCTACACCGAGCATGACGATGCGGATGAGGTCACACAAAAAACAGGACCCTGCTGTTGTAAAGTTAGTAGACACAATGCACGCAGGGCATGTGGCTCACGTGAATGTTATGCGAGTGCTTCGTAGATTTGCTGGTGGTTCAGAAAACCTGCACTTGACTGAGAGGGACATACAAAACCGGTGTGTGCTGTTTGATTTGTGACGCATATTTTCCTTTGTTGACATAATATTGTTGCTGCATAATTTATTGGGAGTAACTAATGGTGGTGCTTATCCCCAATACTTGCAGGAGAGCGACGCAGGTCCGAGAGGAGCGAGTGGACGATATCCCAAAGCTGCAGGCATTCTTTAGGGAGTGCAAGCTGAACAATCCGCAGTTCTTTTACGAGTTCCAAGTGGACGATAAAAATGTGGTGAAGAATGTTTTTTGGAGCCACGCCAGCCAGCAAGGTGACTATGCAGGTACTGAACTACCGGATCGTCTTTTACGAGTTGTTTTTGCTTAACACAAAAACATTGTTGATGCGCATGTCTGTAACTAGTTGCTAACACATGGTTGTTTCTTGTGTTTCTTTTTTTTGGCATTGTGAACAGATTATTCAGGTGTGGTGACATTCGATACTACGTACAAGACGAACCAATACAGCATGCCACTGGCGATGTTTGTTGGGTTCAATAGCCAGCTGCAGAATGTTGTGTTTGGTCAGGCGCTGCTCAGGGATGAGAAGGCGGACACTTTTGAATGGCTATTTAAGCAATTCCGCGCATGCATGGGTGGCAGGGACCCTATTGTCATATTCACAGGTTGGTTGTTTTTCAGTGAAATATGATTGCTGTTAATTACTGCAGTACTGGGTGCGCTGAAATGTGACTGTCGCTAATTACTGCATTATTATGTAATGGAAACTGGACTACATTGTTTCTTGCTAATTACTGAATAACTGAGTGCGAAAATTTCACTTGTAGTATGAAATAATGATTTGATGTGTTTAGTCGTGTTTGAACTGCACTACATTGCTTGTTGGTAATTGCTGAATAACTGAGTGCATTCCAACTTCTGCTGCAGACCAGGACCCATCAATCGAGAAAGCAGTACGAGAGGTGTTTAGAAGCACATACCATAGGTATTGCAGGTGGCATGTCACAAACAAGTACCGGCTTGAGTTGAACCAACTTAACGCTCAGCATCCGGGCTTGTCAGACACGTTGACAAGTGTCATAAACCACCCTCTATCTCCAGCTGAGTTTGTGGGAGCATGGGAAGCCATGCTTGATAAATACTCAGTCCATGAATCTAGGGTGCTGGCAAAACTTTTTGATGAAAGGAAGATGTGGATTGCTTCATATTTCAAGGAAATTTTTTGTGGTACCATGACATCGACCCAAAGGAGCGAGAGCGTAAACAATGTAGTGAAGCGTGGCTATTGTGACAATTCGACTACAATACATGAGTTTGCCAAGTCGTTCCTGGAGTGCTTGGAGCACACAAGGGAGAATGAGACACGTGAGACATATAATTCTCAGGTAAAAAAAAGGTTGTGGAGATGACAAAGAACATAGATATGAGTATGTGTTAAAGATCATATGCATTATCACCACTTTTTTTTTGTGTTGCAGGGCCCAAGTGTGCCGTATACACAGTATAGGTACGACAAGCAGCTTGCGCGCGTGTACACCAGGGCTGTCTACCATGAGTTCAAGGAAAGGTTCTTATCCAGCACAGCTTTCTTCGTGCGCCCGCATCCAAACAAAGCAAATTACTTCCTTGTATCACATACAAGGCCACCTACTGAGTTCCCATGGCTGCAGCATGAGTTTTGGGTAAAGGCCATTGTAAAAAGGGACGTACCTGAGGAATCTGTATTTGAATGCGAGTGCATGAGGATGGAACATACAGGTGCATACTAGTTGGGTTTACCCAGAAAAAAGTTACTGATTAGTTTCAAAAGGTCGTGCTGCAGATTACTCATTGTTGCGTTACTAATAAAAAAATGCAGGAATGTTTTGTCCACATCTCGTGTGTGTATTAACAAATCTGCAAGTTGAGCATATACCCTCAAAGTACATTCCCAAGCGATACACAAGGGAAGCAAAGGTTGCTACAGCCTTTGATAGGCACGACAGAATGTTTTCTGGGCCAAGTGGCGAGACTAAAGCAAGCCGGATGCTGGAACTACTGCCAGATTGGTGTGCATTGCAACAGTCATCTGTGATGTCTAGTGAGGTAAATAATGATAAAAAATAGCATGATGGTTACACAATGTTACTGAATTACTGGTTTGGTGTTGGATTCCTAAATTACTTGTCATGTATTAATGAATTACAACATGTTCCTGATTTACTGAATAGTCATATTACTGGTTCCTGATTTACTGAGTAATCATATTACTGGTTCCTGATCTGCATGGTTCATGAATTACTGCTACAATGATATTAATTTGTGTAGCAAATAAGTACTGAATCCTGAAAATGGTGTTGAAATTTTGTGCGCAGGCAGTGAGCAAGTGTAAAGAGTTGCTCCGACAAGCTCTTGACGTTGTAAAAGAGATACCACATGATGTTGGGCCATCGGCTCCAACAGCTGCAGCACAGAATCCGGTCCAAGAGGAGCAGAGAGTGTCGGCATCGGCGCCTCCAGTTTCAAACACAAAAGGGGGGCGCAGAGGATCTGTAGCAAGAGAAGGGGGTGATGCAGTTCCGGCACCTCACTTCAATCGGCCACAAACAACTGAGCACACGCGTCGCTGCTCAACATGCCATAGGAGTGGCCACAATGCTGTGACATGTGGAAGGGAGCCTCCTCCTAAGAGACCAAGAGGCAGACCTGTCGGTAGCGGCAGAGGTAGGGGGAGGGGAGGAAGGGAGGGAGGTGGTGGCAGGGGATACGTGGAGGAGGACGACATTGATGAGGAAGACTATGAAATGGAACTGGATGATGAATGTGGCAGTGAATCTGAGTATTGATTACAGGGTGTTATTGGACATGCCAGATGGTGAAAAAACAAAAACCATTTCCTTGTAGAATCCTGTTTTATTCATGATTGATACATATTAACAGCAGTGTTATTGACCATGATCATATTAAATACGATATATACAATTCTGTGTATGGATTCATGATTACGATATATAAATTTCTGTTCATTTATATTGCTGGCTCATGGAGTCATGATGTGTTAGCTCTGAGATTACTGGATGGCTACATCTCTCCATTTACTGAGCCCATTATTGGCTTACATAATCTCTGGATTGCTGAATAAATTACGACGAAATGTGTGATTGACTGACAGCAGCCAACGTGCGGGTGCATTGGGTGCCGTTGTGCAGCCAGTGTGCGGCTCAACGCAATTACTGGGGAGAAATATAAAGTAGACTGAATTTTAGATTACTAGATTGCTGAAATAAACACTGAGGTACACTGGCACAAAAAACATTCCCATGATGTTCAATTCTGTCAATAACTGTCAACATTACTGGATTACAGAGTTTGCCCGTGAAAAACATGTAGTAATGGATGAATAGATACAACTACTAGGTCATGTACTCATGTCGTTACTGGTAAAAAAAAATGGTCTGCATGATTTTGTACACGCCATCAGCATCTTTTCTTCTTTTGCCTTTTGAACCACATGCCCACAGGTTACTAGGAGGTAGCCCATCAATCTCAGCTTGCACGTGGGGGGCCACCAACCTGTATCGAACAAAAAGTTGGGATATAGTTCAGTCTCACCTAGTAGTAAGCTATAAAAGCACTGGCCAAAAAAAGAACTACTGAAGAAAAAGAGATACCAAAAGAAAAAGAGCTACCAAATGAAACAATTACTGAAGAAAAAGAGCTACCAAAAGGAACTGCAGTAATATTGAACGGGACAAAATCAAATTACTAAGTAGCGCTACTGAAACCGAACAACTTCTGAAGCTAATGGGATGATCTATTGAACAAGAAGGGTCGATTGCTAAAAAAACTGCTGGGGCTATGCATTACTGATGATCTATGCATTACTGAACCCCAAAAAGAAATTGACCGTTGAAGCTGATGGGATGCACTACTAACCCGGGATGTGATGGAATGCTACGGTGGCTCAGGGGGGGGGGGGCGCCAAATGCTCAATCTCATGGGGTAGTGGTCTTTCCCGGTTTATTTTGTGGAAGAGCATGTAGTATAGGATTTGAGCCCTGATTTGAGATCCAAGTAGCTGCAGTTTGTACAAAAAAAAAAAAAGCAAGCACGGGTGCGTTAGAAGTGGTCAGCAAAAATAAAAAATGGAAAGAGAACAATTGAAAAGGTTCGTGGAGGGGACATATGCTGACCGGATCTATATTAATGTCCATCTTCCGTTTCTTGCCATCGTAATGCTCTAGAAACATCATGGAAAAGAACCCACCATCATTTGGGAGGGCCTGCTTTGGCACCGGGACAAATGCAAAACCCCATTTACTGAAGTCTGTGAACTTGCCATGTGTGTACTGATGAAGAGCATTGTTAAGCCTTGAGCGTATCCGTTCAGCTATGTCAGCATGGTACTCTTTCTGTTGCTTCTCAGTAGGCCATGGTGACGAATCCAGGATGTCAATCTGCTCGTGAACCAAATTAACACAATAAACTGTCCAATGTCCCTTATGATGAACTGGGAGCAAAATCTGGGCATGTCAAAACCGGAAAAAGGTAATATTTCAGAGGCAATCCTTTAACGCATGAAAAAAGACAAAAAAAAGAGAGCAAAGTATGTTCTGTGCTCACAAGTTTTGCATGCAGTATATCCTTTTTATCAAATCGATCACTGAAATGTATGAGTGCAGTTCTAGGGACGTACTTCCCAGCTTTGTACTGCTCGAACAGAAAGGTATCCTGCGAGTTTTTTGTTGGGAAGTGAATAAAATAAGCATGGCCACAAAAAAAAACTGGAGGGCAAAAAATGAATTCCTGGATGATGAATCACTGAAAGGAAAAATAACAAGTGGATTGCATACCGAAAGTGAACCGGGCAAGATCACCCGGTACCCCGCAGCGGTAGGCCTTTTATCTATGTCATCACGCCTCAAACACTGAGCAAAATAATCAACAAAGGTGCTGTAGCAATCCTTGGCATCTTGGAATGAATCACATATGTGTGATCTGAATGCCGAGCAAAAGTCAAACTGGCTACAGCGGAACTCTTCTTTTACAGCCATTAAACGACGACTGCACATTGGACAAAGCTTACTCAGTTGGACAAAAGCTTTGGAAATTACTGATTAAAGAGGTAAAGGTTACTAAGGTGTGGGCCTTACTACTTCTAAATTACAGGACACTTCTAAAATTACCAAATTACTCTATACCATTGATACAAAAAATAGAAAAGAAATCTTACGTCTGTAGCCGACAGGTTCCAACTCCTGACACAATGATGTCCCGGACAGTAGTCGCTTTTTCAATATCCGGTGATGGGCGGCGAAACATTTGAGACTCAAAAGGAGACAGAAACCTGCTTCTTTTTGGAGCCCTCATAATCAAGTCGACTCCTAAATCCAGCATCTCAGGTTGTGCATCATGTTCTGCTTCTCCCTTGTCATCCTTGTTAAGCCTTGTGGACCGACGCAATGGGACTTCCATCTGCCAAAAAACACAACGAAAAGAAACAAAACAAAAATGAAATGAGGGCAGAAATTATAACAAAGCAAAATATGCACTGTTGATTTGATTGACCTTGTTTGTTGCACGACGCTTCGTGCCATTCCCTTTTACATGTGGCTCTGCCGTTCCGATTTGATCATTACAAATTGGTGTTTCGTTAATATCACGAATAATGCTTGTAACGTCATTCCACTGCTCCCTGTCAAGAGGTGGTCAGGCACGCCAGCAGAGCCACGCGTAGTTTGTGTGCTTTGAAACTCAGGTTGGCTGTGTTCAACATGTTCCTGTAGGCAAGAAAGTAGGGGAGGGAAGTTAAACGCTTCTGGTTGAAGAAGAAAGATGAGGAATTAGTAAACAACACCATGGAAAGCATACCGTATGTGGGTGTATTGGCGTCATGTCAAAAACTGGCGATGCAGTTGGTACCTTGGAGCTGGATATTCGGACTACATGCTCAGGCAGTGGCGTTGCATCAAAGACTGGTGGTGCTACGAACTGGTTCTCAGCTGCAGGTGTTTCGTCAAAGGCAGGCAGCGGTCTGTTGAACGCCGGTGCCATTGCCATTGGTGTCTTCGATAGATTATAGACAACCTGATGAAAAGAGATAAAGGCGATTAAGACCTGGCTATGGAATTACTGAAAAGTACCATAACAGAAATTACGGACGGAACAAAGTAGTTCTAAAATAAAATTACTGAGTAGTTGTAAAGTAAACAACACCGTGGAAAGCATACCGTATGTGGGTGTATTGGCGTCATGTCAAAAACTGGCGATGTTGTTGGTACCTTGGAGCTGGATATTCGGGTATCATGCTCAGGCAGTGGCGTTGCATCAAAGACCGGTGGTGCAGCTGCAGGTGTTTCAACAGAGGCGGGCAGCGGTCTGTTGGACGCCGGTGCCATTGGCACTGGTGAAGCCATGCCCCCCCGAGGACCAGATCGATCTCCATGATCAATAGGCATGGTGGTACTATCATCGTCGCCTCCAGTACATGTCTCTTGACCTTGTATGTCCTGTTAAAGAAATAGAATACAAAAAGGTATTAGTGACATGTGAAACTACCAGATTACCTGTATGAGAGTGTGAAAAAAAATATTACCAAATACCAGATTACCAGATTACCAGTGTTGTGATATACTGAACAGAAATGAAAAAATACCAGATTTCCAAATTACTAAATTACCAGATTACATGTTAAGCAAAGATGACAAATGAAAAAAAATACTGAACAGAGTATGAGAGTTGAAAAACCTGTTGGTTAAACGTGTAACTGAATACAACTGGTGTTGTGATACTAGGACCTGCAGCATGGCCGGCATGCACAGACTTTCGAGATAACGATTAAAAAAACGCAGAATTGCTGAAGCACAGTAATATGTTCAATTACTGGACTACTTTATTATTGGGCTTAAAGAAAGAAGTCCAAAAAATTGTTGAGTTACTATGTTTCTATGTTTCTTTGCATTACTGAGGAAAATAAAACCACACAATATCCTACCACGACAGTGGCGGCACTAGCATCAGCCACGCTGGCGTCGTCTGGTTGTGCTGCGCGAGATGCATCTTCAGTCCCCTTGCCCAAACATGTCTCATGCCGATGCCCAAGCTCGTTGAGTGTGCCTTGTTGCGCTGCCATTTCCTGTTAAAGAATTGCAGAAAAAAAATTGAGAAAGAGAAAATGAGATTAGAAGTAACAATTGAAAAAAATTACTGATAATTATTGGTGGCATGTGAAACTACCAGCTTAGGACAAGAAATAATGGCAAAGGATGAAAATTACTGGATAAATGTATCATGAATTACTGTAAATCAGACCATAAAAAAATACTAACCTCAACAGGGGTGGTGCTAGCATCTTTGGTTGTTCCCTTGCCCAAACATGTCTCATGCTGATGCCCAAGCTCGTTGAGTGTGCCTTGCTGCGATGCCATTTCCTGTTAAGAAAAATTGCAGAAAAAAAATTGAGAAAGAGAAGACATGGTAAAAAGGATCAATTAGAAAAAATGACTGATGCATGTGCAAATACTTATCCTCACCTGATCCATTGCATTCTTAGCAGCTGCACGACGACTTGCTCGGCCATCGCGTGGGGAGGTATGCAAAGATGCATCAACGCCCGCAAAAAACCCCCTAATATCATGGACAACCTTGAGATGTGCTTCCTGGATTTCCATCTTCCCTTGGGCCACCAATTTTGTGCCATTTTCTATTTTCAGCATCCCTGAGTCCATTCTTTGGTCATAATCTAGCAAAGCCTTTGCAAAAGCCTGCTGCTTTTCCTGATCGCCAAGCTGAGGGATCAAGTCCGCTAAGCAAGGCATTAGGTGCAGCGAGGAAGATGAGGCGCCAGAGTTGCCAGTGGGTGCTTTCTCAGAAGCTGTGGCAATTGGGTTTGGTGGGGCAATTGTTGAAGCTCCAGCGGGTGCACGCTTTGTAGCTGGTCGCGTGCGCTTGGATACAGAAGGGGCAGCGGATGGTTTTGTGGATGGGGCCTTGCGCTTGGAAGGAGCAGCTGGAGCAATTATCATTTCTGGGGTGAGGTGGTCATCCCCACGCACATTCTCATAGCATGTTCCCACTTTGCTCCTAAACTGGCAAAAAAAAAGAGGTTATGAGAAATGAGTGTTACTGAATAACTGCTTTAAAGGTGGAGCACAGCTCTAATCAGAAAAATACCAATGAAAATAAATCTACTGAAGAAAAAAGAAATGACGAAAGTATTTGCCTAGGATTTTATTGAAGAATGCAGTATATTAATCAGTAACCCATTCTGTATCTTTAGTTCTCTCAGTAATTGCTCTACACTGAATTACTGAAGATACACTTCAGCAGTTAACACTTGAAAAAACAGCTCAGTACAATGTTACTGGACAGAACACATCTAGGTGGTATTACTGTTTTTGATGATCAATGCTACTAAATAAGCCCTAATGCTCAATGCTACTGAAAAAAAGGATTTGGGTGCTACTACTGGAGGGATAACAAGGTCTACTGAACTACTAATAGACTCAACACTACTGAAAAACAAGATTCGATGAATTACTCAGCTAGTCAATATATGTCGAGAACTATTAAGATTTACTGAACACCATGGGACATACTGCTGAAAAAGTAATGGTGTACATTCTGCATGAAAGTACTAATTTTACTGAAATAATCACTCAATCTTATCTTGCTAAAAAAAATACTGAGAAATGAGTGAATTACTAGATAGATTGAAATGCATTGACATAAATAGAGAAGTTGCTGCTGCAAGAAGAAACACTTACAGGTAGATTTCCATATGTGTAAGAGCCATCGCTCAGCCTTTTTTTATCAGCCTTTGCAATGTCAACAATCACTTTGTTCAAGTGCGCTGCCCGTGGTGTTGTTAACGCATCTTGGAGCATGTATTGTGGGCATTGTAGGTTGTCCAGGTAATACATCTAGTAAAAAAAAGTACAGATTAATTAGCTGGAAAAAAAGAAATTACTAACAAATTATTCCTGAATAGATTAAAAAACAGCAATGAAAAAAATAGATATTTCAGCCAGGGGTTCAATAATATATGCACGCATCAACTAAAAATTACTAATTAGTGGAACAAAAAGGAGAATAGACCGACAAAAAACTGTTGGTATAGAAGAATCAATGCAGCTAACATATTACTGAACTACTGAAAATAAGGCATTGCTGTTGCTGAGGCGTAAAAAAAATGTATTGCTTCACAGAGGTGTAACATACCGAGAGCAGTGCGACACAACCCTGCACAGATGTCGTTGTTAGTGACCGCTTCTCAGCTGATTTCTTCCACTTCACAACCTTTTTTGTCAAGTCTACAATGACAGCAGTGCACAAGTCATAATGACTGACTTCATTGACTCTCTTGCAGTGGAAATAGGTCTCACCGCTCAATGTCAAGCTGCTCGTGGGGAAGAGCAGCCCATCAAACAAGGCCATAAAGAAGCAACTGATGCTCCAATCATCACCATCCCCTTTTTTTGCAAAGTCTTCAATCACCCACCTATCAACCTCATATGGCTTCAATTGATTGTAAGCCTTGCACTTGGGATGGCTTTGTTTCCTCTTCTGGTACATTTCCTTCATGCCTTTAGAATCACACAAACGCCTCAGCTCCATTTGGTGGTTATTCTTTTCCAGAGCAGAAGCAGCATGAAGAGGTTTTGGACCATTGGGAATGCCAAGCACACATTTGACAACATGTGGAGTGACCGGCAGCACCCTGCCCCCAACTTCAATGCGGAGGGGATCAACCTGAGCATGCTCCATTAGAAACAATACCAGACCTCTATCGTCAATTGCGTCCACATTGAACCCAAGAAAGTCGTTGAAACCCAACTCCATGAGCTTATCCTTCATGCCTTTCCCCATTGACTCTAGTATGGTGGCAATGGAACCGGGGGCACACCGCATTGTTGGGTATTTATTCTTCATCTCCTGTGATGATTTACAAAAAATTAAAGAAAAAGACTGAGAGTAAGAAGAATTCAATGTGTGTTGTTGCTGAATTACTAAACATTAATGGGCTACTGCATCAAATTACTTAAGTAGTACAATGATATGCAGATGCTGCTTGATGTGGAAATTACTTGCTGAACAGATTACTGATGTGGAAAAGATTACAAGATACTGCTTGATTGAAAATTACTAAAGTACTGATGTACAATGAATGTCAAAGCTAGAACATGAAAAAAAATTACTGCAGTGCATGGTGAGTGTGCAGGGAGGGTGCGGAGGGATACCTCATCCTTAGTTATAGCACTGGCCTATTTTGTGGTGGCCCTCGGAGTTGTCCTCAAACCAGTCCTGCCGATCGGCGTGGTGTTCTTGTTAGCATTTGGCTTCTGTTTCTTCAGCGGGGGGGAGATAACAAAATCATCTTGCGAGCTTTTTTCTTGGGAAAGCCTACTAGCAGGCACCTTCCTCACAGCAACCCGACAGGCTCGAGATGATGATTGAGACCCTTGTCCATCAACAAACGGGTTTTGCGGTTCATCGTCAGAGCTAAGATCAGGTGTAGCTGTTGGAGCAGACTTATCAACTCCGCCAGGTGCGACTGCACCTTCTATGCCCGCTGCATCATCAAGGGGCGCTTCTGTAGGTTGGGTCTGTGTGAGGTCCATGCGGAGCTCGCGACCTTCACTGTCCCTGATTGATATACCTTTGATGCCATGAAGCATATGACCACTAATTTTTGCCCTCGGCATTATGTTGAAAACCCCTGTATATAGAAAATCATGTCAGTAGCCATTGAAAGCATACAAAATGATAAGCAACCCCACATGTCATAAACATACATGTAATAAAATAATCTACATTAGTGAATCGCTAGAACTATGCACTTACTAAATTCTTTGCTGAACCCAACACCTACTGAATTGCTGAATCAATAGAGTTTTTCAGGGCAGACTACTGAAGCTCAAATATGATGAACTACTGAAAGCACAATGAACAGAAAAGTTATAAATGCCAGTAAATGCAATGGGGTGAACTACCGAAATACATAAACAATACTTGTAAACAAAGATTACTGGACATAATTACTAAACAATATTAATTACTGAACATGTGCCGGTCATTGAAACGTGAATTTAGCCACACTCCCGCAACATGTTGCGTGGAGCACATCTGAATCCTATGGGGGAAAAACAAAAACCACAGGAGCACGGCTGATTGGAACATTTTCAAGTGGTGCGCGTGTGAGATCTCACCTCAATTTTACTGAAACTTCAAAAAGCTTAGTACAGAACACAAACAAAGGGGGTGTAAATGGCATATTCAACACTAGAATTTAGCGACAGTATTTTACTAGATACTGAACAATTATCGACTGTGCCAATTTTCTATATATTTTACTGATAAACTAATGAAGCAAAGGAAAACTACTAAAAGGATGGATCATTGAATACTTGGAAAAATACTAGCTATTCAGACTGAATCTGAGCGCAATCATCTATTGAACCTAATAAAATGTTCTTAAACCAAAAGCTGCTATCCATTACTGAACCTTAGGAGTGAATTGGGAATAACGAATACAATGAGTTGCGCTAGTGCTGACCGCAATGAATCATAACAAGAAACACAATGAGATCAGTAATTCATCAGCTTTACATTCATCCATGTAACAGTGTCATCCCCCCTCAAACAGAATAATAAACTAGGATGTCAGTAAAAACGCATCTCTGCCAGTAATTTCTGCAACATCAGTAGCAAGCGGGGCAAAGAATGTGAGTCTAACCTCGAATCCTCAGAATCGCCGCTCAAAAACCAGCACGAGCGTCCGTGAAGACCAGATCGGCGTTACACTGATTCAACCCGAAGAAACCCTAAAAAAAATTACGCATCAATCAAAGAGTGAGCATCCGTGAGCACCAAATCGGGATGGAAATGTTTGGGAATATGGAGATCTAGGGTCAGGGGGGAGCACCTCTTCCACCGCGGCCAGGCCTGCGCACCGACGCCTCGCGCGGAGCCGCTACTGCCCCCACTCGCCTTGCACGCGCCTCGCGCACGGCACGAACACCCGGCGATGCTGCAGCTCGGGGCAGTCCCCGTCCCGACGCCGAGGTGCAGCGCCGCCGCGGTCCACGAAATGCAACCCCGCCGCTGCTCACGAATCGCCCACCCGAAGAAAGGGGAAAGCAACTGGATAGGGTGGATGTCGGGAGCGATGGGGCAAAATGGCTCCGGTGGTTAACGGGTCGGGCGCGGGCGCGCGGGTGGGGTTGCTGCGCGCGGGCGCGCGGGTGGGGTTGCTGCGCGCGCGGGACGGGTGGGTTGGCTGGTTGGCTCGGGCGCGGGTGGGTTGGCTAGTTTGGGTCCTAGGTGTAGATTAATAGTCTACACCCTAGGAGTAGAATAGCATGTAGCTATATATATATATATATATATATATATATATTGAGGTGAGAATACTACATTTACATTTAGCTTACGAGCTCGTTCGAGCCTAACGAGCTGGCTCGCGAGCCTAATGAGCCGAGCCGAGCCAGCTTTTTTGCTCGTTTTGTTAATGAGCCGAACTGAGCCAGCTCATTAGCCTAACAAGCCAGGTCGAGCTGAGCCGAGCTGGCTCGAGCTGGCTCGGCGTCCAGCCCTAGGCATGCCCCAACGCGATAGGTGTTTAAAGCGGACCACATGCTCAGGCACACGTCGCTTACAGTGTCGGACGTGTCGGCGTTATGCCACCCGCTCCCACCATGATACCACCCCCTAAATATATCGAGTGGACTATCCCTCCGACGGGACGGAGGTCATGATTGGGCGGCACCCCCAGTTGTGGCTACAATGACAGGTAGGAGTACGACGCGCGCTCACCCCGAGCGTCATCTACATGAACGCCAGGACCCAGCGAGGGAAGAAGATCGATGCGGACCTAGAAGACTTTCTTGCCCCTCCCTTGGACTATAAAGGGGGGGAGGGAGGGGGGCTCCGGTGATGGGAGAGATCGACTCATTCACAACACACACGCACTCACACAGAGAGACTTGAGAGCCCTTCCATCTCTCAATCTAAACATATTAAAGGAGCCGGGTGCGGCGGCCGGTCAGGGTGGCCACGCCAGCCCAAAAAATTTGGGCCGTCCGATCTCCATTCAACGGATACAACAATGATGCATATATTTTATATTTAAACCCTCACATTTCTAAAGAACTAAATTACGATCCTACAACGACTGACACGGATGTTTGGCGCTTAGGCCCTTTCACAATAGTTGTGTGAATATTTTATATCTAGACTCTCACAATTTTAAAGAATTAAATTGCGGTCCTATATAGACTAGCAGAGATATTTGGCGCTTAGGCTCTCTTATTTCCAAAAAAAATTAGCTCACGTTATCTGGTATAAATTATTTTTCACCTAGGCCCTCATGTTTTAACCCCGCGCTCATAAATTGAGTGGTGCTGGTATTTTGCATTTAGGCCATTGCATTTCTAAAGAATTGACCCGCACTCTAAAATCTAGGTGTCGCTATTCTGACTGCTTGCACTAATTTGCGATGTTATCCTGCTTGCTGCCATCTAACGACCGCAATAGTCTTACGGATATGTTATATCAAGACCCTCGTTTTCTAAAGAATTCAATTTCAGTCCTAGATAGACTGGTGCATATATTTAACACTTAGCCCCTCTTATTTTTAAGGAATCAACCCATGTTTCCTGGTATATATATTTTACATTTAGGCCCTCATCTTTTCAAAGAACTAGCTCATGCTCCTAAATTGAGTGGCCACGGTATTTACATTTAGTCCCTTGCATTTCTAAGGAATCAACCCACGCTTCTAAATTGAGTGCAGTAGATATTTTTTATCTAAGCCCTTGCATTTCGAAGGAATCAGTCTGCAATTCTAAATTGAAGTGTCGCCATTCTGACAATTTGTGGCAATTTACGGTGGTACCCTGCTGCTCCTAAATTAGATATTACCGAGAATTCTTTCATCCCTCTAATCGCCATCCCGGACAGTAATGTGTATATTTTACATTTGGCACCCCATATTTTTAAAGAATTACCTCGCAGTCCTAGAAGCGCAGATTGTTTACACTTAGGCCCTCACATTTCCAATAAATCAACCCACACTACTAGATCAAGTGAACTGGCCATTTTTACTTAGGGCCTTGCATTTTCAAAGAATTGACTCGCGCTTCAAAATATAGATGTCGCCATTTCGATTGGTTGTACTAATTTACGGTGTTACCCTACTTATCGCCATCCAACGGCTACAACAGCTGTACGGATATTTTATATATATATACCCTCACATTTCTAAAGAATGAAACCGCGATCCTAGATAGATGGACACATACATTTGACACATAGGCTCTCTTGTTTAATGAATCCGTCTACATTTTGTGCATAGATATTTTAGGCCCCCATGTTTCCAAGGAACTAGCCCGCGTTCCTAAATTGAGTGGCGCTAGTATTTTGCATTTAGCCCCTTGTATTTCTAAGGTATCAACCCACACTCCTAAATTCAGTGGAGCACATATTTTTTATTTATGCCTTTGCATTTCTAAGGAATAAATCCACACCTAAATCTAGGTTTCGCCATTCTAACTGTCCGTGCTAAATTAGGGTGGTACCCTGCTTGTCCTAAATTAGATATCATCGAAAATTCTTTTGTTCATCCAATTGTCATCCCCAACAATAGTGCATGTATTTTACATTTAGCCCCCCATATTTTCAAAGACTCACCTTGCGGTCCTAAATTGAGTAGCACGGATATTTTTACACTTACGCCCTCACATTTCAATCAATTAGTCAAAACTCCTAAATCGAGTGGCGTGGATATGTTTATTTAGGGCCTTGTATTTCTAAAGAATTGACCTGCACTCCAAAATCTAGGTGTCTCCATTCTGACTGCTTGTGCTAATTTACGGTGTTACCATGCTTGTCTTAAATCACATAGTAAATATTTTATATTGTACGTCAAAAAGTTGCATAACCACAGGGATACTAAGTTACCAAAAAAATTCCAGTGCTCCTGTGTTATCTAGAACAATACTATATTCATTGTATTATAATTCATGTATAGTAAAATTTTAAATCATGCAACACGCTGCGCGCATGGGCGCGCGCCAATCACTAGTCTTATGTAACCCCTACTGTAAATTTAGCGCAAGTATCACACCAGGTTTTATAAACCAAATCGAATGCTCATCACATATTCACATGTATGTCAGGATCGGTTTAATCATGCATGCAACAATTACAAGAGTGAATCTAACCAATATTATTACGTAGGTGCTAAACATCATTACAAAATGACTCATGTTATGAAAGGAAAATACATAAATATATCAAGTCTTTTGCGAAATGGGACTAAGTGAAAATTCACATCCTCAAAATAGATTTTTTGAAAAGTGGCCGTGAGTAGCACGAGCATTGTCAAACTGGATGTAGGGCATTCGGCCTATGCCTTCTTCGCACACCATCCAGGACAGATGTGCAATTACAAGTTTACTAGTCAGCTGTTCTGAACACCGACGGATATAAAAATAAATTTCATGATAAATCTAATATAATTATTCATATTTTAGATAATATTGATTTCTTATATATTTGGTCAATGTTGAGATATTTTTTTCTATATTTTATATATGTTTATATGCTAATCCTAAATTTATGTCTAACTCGAGCTATTAACGAGCCAAGCCGAGCCGACATTTTTCTCATTTTGTTAACAATCCGAGCCAAGCTGGCTCGTTAGGCTAACGAGCCAGACCAAGCCAAGCCGAGCCGGCTCAGCGTCCAACCCTACTCATGACCATGTTTATGGTATTTTGATTACCCAAGTCCATCACCTTTTCATCAACGTGACTAAGTCTTTGTATACTAGTAAATGGTGTTAGTCCACAGGTTAGTGTTGACACTCAAATCAATCATCAAAATCACTCAAATTTTAGTTCCTCGTTAGACGTTCTCTTAATCACTGTGTTGTTTAAGTAAGCTGGTGATGTGATTCGTTCCTACTACTCTCATTTACGGGATCGTCAGAAGAAAATGATGGCCAAAGTTCTTTACGAGACGACACGTTGTCGTAAAGCCTCAACCACATCCTTGAACACAAGCTTAGCTAGTACAAATAAATCCACATGCATGCTGCCAGGCGACGACAGAGCATGCGGAATTTTATTTAGCCAACAAACACTAGACACAACACACAAGTACAGCATAACAGCATCAAGCAAAATGGACCCAACGAAGAAACGCGTGGCGATCGTCGGCGCCGGGCCGAGCGGCCTGGCGGCGTGCAAGCACCTGCTGGCCAAGGGCTTCCTCCCCGTGGTCTTCGAGTCCGCCGCCGGCGTCGGCGGCGTGTGGCGGCGGACGCTGGCCACCACGCGGCTGCAGACGCCGGCGTCCGCGTACCGGTTCTCCGACTTCCCGTGGCCAGCGGACAACGCCGCCGCCGACGGGATGTTCCCGCGCCACGACCAGGTGCTGGAGTACCTGGCCGCGTACGCGCGGCGCTTCGGCGTCATGGAGCGCGTCCGGTTCGGGTGCAAGGTGCTCGCCGCCAGCTACGTCGGGGACGCGACGGAGCCGGAGATGGAGTCCTGGGAGCGGTGGTCCGGGAACGGCGAGGCGTTCGGCGACGGCACCGGCGAGTGGCACCTCACCGTGCAGCACGGCGGAGGCGACGGCGAGCCGGCGAGCACTCAGGTATTGCTCCGATCCGTTCGTTAATCATTGGTGAGTGGTGCATGCACTTGCCACTTGTGGTAGGGGCCTGCACGGCCGGAGACGTGACAGTAGGTGGTCTGGTTCCGTTTGGACGCATCGAACAAGTCAGCAGAGGATCCCGGATTCTGATAGCTTTGTCTGGTCAGGCTCCAAATGGTGATCGATCGTCTGACGACATAATCTAGGCTAGAGTTTGCGTCCTGAATCCTGATGCAGGTTAGTTAGTCTAAGGAAAACATGGATTATATTGGTCCAAGAAGGCAAGAATCCCGCTCATGTGGTACTCTGAGAGCGTTGTTTTCACTGACGTCTTTTCTTCAAAATTTTGCATTATCCGATCGACACAGTTGACTTCGATCGTTGTTACTTTCCGCAAGTCTACGTCAACCTAAACTTTTTTTTTAAAAAAAAGATGCTTCATAAACGCATTTGCAAAGGCAAACATAGGCATATATGATGATTTTTATATGGCCATCTTAATAGCTTTGAACTTAGGAAGATGTCATTTCTCAAAAAGATAAGAAAAAGAAAAGAAAACATAGGAAGATGTTAGGCTTTGGCCACATAATATATCGTCCCTCAGTCCATGAACATCGGCCAACCATATCTAATCCAAGAATCCAAAACGAGTGCATGATGTTGATTACTTTCCTTGGAGCATCATCATGCAGTGGGTGACTCATAGTCCTGCACTAGTCCTATCTGGCATCTTCATGATCATGAGTCTAGCAATGCAAATGGTGGAGCTAGCGAACCATCCATATGAGTCGGCTACTAGCTAGGCTCCAAATCTTGCGTCATCTGTGCATTACACCACTGTTTGTGTTGCATTGCATGTCTATAATTTTTCCGTACATGCGAGGTAGATAATTGAGTCTCTATTTTGTAGTGGGCCCAGCACATAGCTACAGAGAAATTATCTTAACATTCTACAGCTCTCTCTTAACAATCTTTGTTCGTAACCCCTGTTCCGTATGATGTAGACGCGCAGGTTCGATTTCCTGATCCTCTGCATCGGGAGGTACGGCGCCCCCAAGCTCCCCACATTCCCCCACGGCCGAGGCCCCGAGGTGTTCCGCGGGCGGGTGCTCCACTCCATGGAGTACGCAGCCATGGCGCACGAGGACGCCGCCGAGCTGGTCAGGGGCAAGCGCGTCGCCGTGGTCGGCGCCGGCAAGTCGGCCATGGACATCGTCGCGCAGTGCGCCGAGGCCAACGGTACTGAGAATGATCTAATCGTGAGAATTTTCCAACACGCATCGATCACCAAATTCGCCCAGTGAATTGGGGTGTTAACGCTTGACAGATGACAGGTAGCAGGTACCCGTGCACGATGGTCTACAGAAGCGCCCACTGGATGGTGGACCCCAAAGTTGCTCGGCGTGTGAACTTCTTCACCTTCACCTCGGCCCGGTGGACGGAGCTGATGGTTCACAAGCCCGGCGAGGGGTTCATGCTGAGCCTTCTCGCCACGATACTGACTCCACTGGTCAGACTCTTCTTGCTCATGCACCATTGAGGCTGCTGCTCTGGATTCGTCTGGATTGAGCTGCTGCTCTGTTCTTCCTACAGAGATGGGCGATGTCGAAGGTGACGGAGGCCTACTACAAGAGGAGCATCCCGATGCGTGAGCACGGCATGGTGCCGGACTGCGGCTTCGATCAGGCGAGCCTGGGCTGGCGCCTGGGCATTCTCCCGGAGGGGTTCTACTCCATGGTCGACGAAGGCAGCATCGAGCTCCGGCGGTGCGCCTCCGTCGCCGGCTTCTCCGCCGACGGCCTCGTGCTGGACAACGCCGACGGCTCCGGCGAGCCCGCCGTCGCCGGCGCCGACGTGGTCATCCTCTCCACGGGCTTCGACATCGACCGCCCGCTACGGAACATGTTCACGTCTCCGTGGTTCGCCGAGATCATCTCCAGCGACGGCGACGCGGTGCTGCCACTGTACCGGCACATCCTGCACCCGCGGATCCCGCAGCTGGCCGTGGTCGGGTACGCGGAGAGCGGGTCGAGCATCTACCCGTACGAGATGATGGCCAAGTGGGTGGCGCACCTGCTCGCCGGCGCCGTCCGGCTTCCGCCGGCGGGGGTCCGCGACATGGAGCGCGGCGCGGCGGAGTGGGCGCGGTGGGGCGCGGCGGCGAGGCGGCGCTGCGGGGGGCACTTCCTCAAGTCGTGCGTCGCCTCCGTCACCACGTGGTACCACGACCAGCTGTGCCGGGACATGGGGTACAGCCCCAGGAGGAAGAACGGGTTGCTCGCCGAGTTGCTGGAGCCGTACGGGCCCACGGACTACGCCGGCATCCAGTGAGGAAAGAATTAGATAAAGCTAGCAGAGATGGGAACGGAAACAGGTCGATCTCTCCTCTAGCGCGTTCTGAAGCAAAATAAAATTTTGAGTTTGTGGGAAAACGGTATTGATAAGGTGGGATTCAATATTTGATCATGCATACACTCTCAAAAGAAATTGATCATGTAAACATGGGCAATGATTTGATTCACACCGAGCTGCATTGCATGTGGATGACCATGGGCACAAACTCATTGGGTTTTGCTATTCTAAACCCATGCCCACAAAAATATTTTAATTAATTAAAAACCCATGCTCATAAATTTTGTTCAAACCCATGCTTATCAGTTAGCGGGTTCCCATGGGTCACCTATGGGCCTTAGAGCATCTCCAGGAGATTGAACTCTCCCTTTCCCCTTTTCTACTGTACAGCTGTATAGGGGATTGAAGGTGAAAAATCTTCCTCCAACATATGTCCTTTCCATCTCCCTTCTCCTTTTTATTTTCTCAATCCCCTTTTCTCTCATCCCTCTCCCCTTTCTATTCTCAACTGGTGTCGATCCCCTTTCTCCTGTTTCTCTCCGTCCCGTTGGCCCGACGCCCGACGGTCGCCGCCCACCTCCTGTTCCGTTGGCCGCCGATGACCTCGTTCCCCTCCTGCGACGCACATGGCCATGGCCCCGGCCGCCCACGAGCTTCCCCGCTGCCATCCTCCCTAGCTCCGGCCGCCCGAAGCTCCACGTGCCGGCGAGCTAGGAAAAGGGGATCCGCCGGCCATGCCCCGACTGCCTCGTGCCCCTGGCCATCCCGCACACTGTTCGCCCTTGCTCGACTGCCCCGCGCCCGGTCAAGGAGTGCTGCCGCGGGTCCTGAGCCCGGTCAGCTGCCTCAAGCGGCCCCTGCATCCAAGTAGCCATGGCGGCTTTGCCGGCCACTGATCCGCACGGTGGAAGGAAGAAGAAATGTATAGCCACTTACAGATGGGGTCCACGTGACAGTAGAAATTAAAAGGGAGAGAGGAAAGGGAGCTGATTTTGACAGTTCCCCAAAACATAGAAATGATGAAAGGGAATTCCCCTATAGAGTAAGAAAGGGAAAATGGAAAGTTCAATCTCTTGGAGATGCTGTTACACCTCTGTTATGCTACTTCTTCTCATAATTAATAAGTTTACATAATGAGTGATAAATTTGTAATGTAGTAAATACATAATGGACAATAAGTTTATTGTTCAAAAATGTTACCAGTAAAGTAAACAAAATTACAAATAACAAGTTTTATACTTAGGGAGATTGGTGATCTTGTCTCTACTGTAAAGTCTAATTGTGATTTTGCCCTCATTTTTTAAACTTTGTGATTTTGCCCCTCTTTTATGAGAATGAAACCTCCGTTTACCTCTGGTTTTAGTTCTGTTAGTTGGATAACCCTTTAGAGAATTAAAAGAAATGTCAAAAATGCTAAAAGCAATAGGAAAAGACAAAAGAGCCCCTGCTCTCATCTCCCTCGACTCAAAAGCAATCGCATCTGGCCGTGTTTAATTGGAGGGGAAAAAAATCCAGTGCAAAAGTTTGCCCGTGTTTAGCAAATAATGGGCCCAAACCGTGGGACCAAGTGGGGCCCATGTGTGAGGCCCACGGGAGAGCGACTTAAGCGTCCCCCGCATCGTTGCTCCAGGAGCAACGCGATGCGCCGGCCTCCTCCTCGCGTTGCGTCTGGCCCTCCCACCTCGCGCTCTCTGCCCGCCGCATGCCGCCGCTGCTCCTCCCCAGTCCGCCGCGCCGGCCACAGTTCAGGGCCTGCCGCGTGCAGATCCGGCGTCGGGGACCACAGATTTGGACAGGTGGGGGTCGGAGGTTCCGGAGCGGTACCCTCGTCGCTGCTCCGGGGCGCCGCTGGTCCGGACAAGAGAGCGCCGCCGGGTACAGCTCTGGTGCGGGCGCGCGCCGTGAGGACGCCGACGACCGCAGATCTGGGCAAGTACGGTCGCGAGTTTCTGCAGCGCGTCCCCCGTCGTTGCGCCGCTCCGACGCACCCTGCCGCCGTCCAGGCCAAGTCCGCCCTGTCTGCTCTAGATCTGGTCCGGTGGCACGCGCTGCAGACGCCAGCGACCGCATATCTGTGCACGTGCGTGCGGAAGGATCCCCATTCGTGCAGATCGGGACGACGCTCATCGGCGACCGGTCCGACGATTTGCGTCACCCGTTTCGCCGCGACCCCGGCGGTCCGGGCACGCAGCATGGAGGCGTTCGCACTCCTTCTCAGTGGACTGCCGGCACCGCTCCTCGACTGCCGGCGCTAAGGTACTGCGACCTGCCACCCATTGCCTTCTCCTTTGTACCCCCTCTGAGCTGTCCACCTTGGTTCGTCCCACCTCCTCCTAGGGCCTCCAACCCCGCCTCTCTGAACCAGCAGCCGCCGCCGTACTCGTACATCCGTCCGACATAATTCTTGCATGTTGTGCCTTGCATAATTACATAATTGACAATGATGATGACGACATCGACTTGCTACTGAGGACATTTGGTGGATGGGATCTTGGTTGCCATGATGAGGATCAACTAGGTCGACGTGCAGACGATACAATTGATGATGATGCAAACATGAATTTTGTTCGCGATGATATAGCACGTGCATATTATATGTCAAATTGTGGCGGTTGTTGAATACTTGTGTGTATGTTATTGCATTGTAGAGACTTATTTGAATTTTGTGAGTATTTGGACATTGAGCATGTATATTTTCTTGAGAACTTGTCATTTTTTCCCAATACCAAGGGTTGTAAACATTGTGTGTGAATTCAGGTGTGGACATTGTGTGCGTGTAGCAAATTTGATACCCTGTGTACACTTGTTTGTGTGCATATAGCTATATTTGACTCAGCAGTGAGAAAATTTATGAAACATGTGAACAACTTTTACTGCTAAGTTCTTTTAGTTCCTCCTAAACACGGCCTCTGCTCGTGTTTAGTTGATGAAAAGTTTTTGGTGAAAAGATTTCGGGTATTGATTTTACCAATTTAGGAGGAGTAAATGTGAACGAAAAAGGTGGAAAATTATATGGATAGGTTGGAAATCTCGAGACGAATCTAACTATGGTAATTAGAGGGTAATTAATCCATAATTATCGGATGGTTACTGTAGCATTACTATTGCAAATTATGGATTAAGTAGGCTCATTAGATTCGTCTCGCGATTTACAGCCCATTCATATAACTTTTCACTTTTTCGTCTACATTTAATACTTCATACATCTAAGATTCTCCTTTGATGTGATGGGTGAAAATATTTCGGGTGGGAACTAAGGCCTTGTTTAGTTCCAAAATCCAAAATCCAAAATGAATGTTTAGACACATGTATGGCGTACTAAATGTAGGTAAAAAACAAATCGCATTATATAGATGGACTGGAATTTGCGAGACGAATCCAATGAGTCTAATTAGGACGTGATTAGACACTAAATTGCTACAGTAATGCTACAGTAAACATGTGCTAATGACAGATTAATTAGGTTCATTAGGTTCGTCTCACGAATTCCAAACGTAATCTGAAATTAGTTTTGTAATTAGTCTATGTTTAATACTTCAAATGTGAAAAGATTTCCTTTCAAAAATTTTTTCACCTCGGAACTAAACACGGTCTAAACAAGGGCTGTGTCTCAAGTGTCAACCGGTGAAAGAGGGCCGTCTGGTAACGGCGGCGGCGGCACCGGCAAGCAGGAGGCGGCGGCACCCGGCGGGTGGGAGGAGGCGGCCTCGAGCGCTACTCCGTCCGTTCTTCGCAACTCGTGCGGGCACGAGGCGGCGCGCCCCACTGGGTGCGGCTCCGCGGTGGCCCCGCGCGGGTGCGAGGCGGCGGGCCCGGCGCGTCCCCGGCGCGAGCACGCCGCGGGTGAGGCTGCGGCGGACTCCCTCATCTACACGGCCGTGGACTGATGGTCGTCTTGGCCAAGTGCGGTGGGGACTGGGGAGTAGTCAGCGCTCGCGCGCAGCGCTCCTGGTCATGCTGCTCGTCAACCCCACGGACGTGGCGCACGGCGCGCTGGGCAGCCGCGCGGGTGGGCGGCTTGTTGGCCAAGCGGCAACCGCGACGCGGCCGGATGAAAGGTAGGCGCGTCTTGCCGGGATAATGAGGAGGCGGGTTGCAGCCTGCAGGCCAGCCTTCCATAATTGCAGCCGAATCATTTGATACTGTAGTTCAGCTACTTCACGCTACGCCTGGCAGGTGCTCGAGGAATTGCCTACGAGGGTTGTGCTCCATCTCTTGTTGGCCTAGGGCCCTGTTTACGTGAAACGTGAAATTTTTTTCGAGTATGTCGGACACACATTTGAAATATTAAATATAGACTAATTACAAAACTAATTACAGATTCTGTCAGTAAATCGCAAGACGAACCTAACGAGTCTAATTAATCCGTCATTAGCACATGTTTACTGTAGCAATTTATTGTGTAATCACGACCTAACTACATTTAATATGTCATGCATGTGAAGGAACGTACTCGAAAAAAATTTCGCGAAACATGTAAACAGGGCCTCAAGATTTGTCGTACGGAGTAGCTCGCAAATATTCCTAAGTTCTGGAATTTGGATCACGGTGTCAAAGCTGTAGCGTTTCAGTCTTTTGCCGATTTAACTCCAGCTTATCATGTACTCAAGATTTGCAGGGGTAAAGTTGTCTTTTCACAGTTAAACGGTTAAGTCCTCCTAACAGAACATGGGCAAACTTCAACTTCGAAACGAAAAAGCAAGGGCAAAATCACCAAGTAGGAAAAATAAGAGCAAAATTACCATTTGCTTTCGAAATGAGGGCAATAACACAAAAACCCCTTATACTTAAATGGCCATAGTATGACATTAAGTCACCAACACCGCCATATACAGGAGTACTATACAAATTGAGCTACCAACACCTATAACCACCACTAATATATTCAAGATTCACTAAAGTAGGAAGCAAAAGAGACACAAGTTCGTTGTCATTTATAAAACAAAACTAGGGGTTAGCGTGCGTTGCTACGAGCATATAAAGTTAAACGAAATTATAACTATTTATAAAAAACATAACACAAAAGCAAGATGCTAACCAACAAGACTAAACATGTTGGTAAAAAAAGGTTCAACTTGGACAAAATATTGCGAAGTCATTATCACTGTACACTGAACTAACAAATCCTCATTGTGAGGTGAGTTACATGTCATTCGAGAGAGTTGTATGTCTCAAACACTTTGCAAGAAAACAATAGACACGCGCCAAAGGTAACACACACTTACAATTATCGAAGGTTGTTCGGACTCATGGATCTCTATTTACAACCCTTATAAAGAATATTCCATCCTAGTCATCAAGATTCTCTACTCTATACCCATCTCTCGCACCCGTCAAGCTCTATATCTTAACCTTTATACCAACTAACCAGCGCGCGGGGCCCAAGCGTGAGAATTTCTCTTTTTTCACTCCCCGTCCTTAGACTCTCCGCACTAGTCATCTCTAAAAGGAATATTTCTACCTAGTCATCGAGAGTCTCTCCTCTATATCAATTTCTTCCGCATCTATCATCCTCTATATCTCATACTCTATACCAACTATCATATATTTTATTTAAGCATCCCAACTATCATCTCATTTTTAACAAACACATTTCTTCATAACTCAATCAATTAGAATGTAGTTATTTTATATCATGGGGCGCGTGATATAGCAAGTACTGCAACTTTTTAATTATAATAATGTGATTAGGTATAAAACAAAAAATATGAGTAGAATTGTGGATTAACAATAATTACTGGCTTGTTACATTAGCAAATGGCACCAATTAGATTTTTTTCTTTTCTTAACACATCATTTACTTCCTAATCCGATTTATTTCTCTTCCTTCCCGTTTCAACGTCAACGCATGCTAGTATCTTTTTATTTTTCTGAATATTTTTCAACGCGCCTCTTTCCTTCCAGCATTCTACGTCCGTCCTTCTTATAAGTAACTCTGTAACCCCGGGAGGATTGGCGCCCTCCCGGCGAGTCGAGCACTGTTTCAAAATTTTTTTCTCTTTTTTTTATATTTTTTGTTTTTCTTGTTTTCCATTTCTTTTTTTTTGGTTTTTTCTTTTCATATATGAGTACTACTTTAATTTTGTCTCCAACAAAAATAAGTACATCTATGTCAAAAAAGTATTGTCATCTATAGTTGGTACATCCTTGCCTGCCACGTGATTTCAAACTTTCAACGTTGCGCTTTACGTATTGCTTCTTGGCATTGTGTTCAGAAGAAATAGGTACATCCATGTCGCCGAAAGAGTAAGTATATAAGTAACTCTATATCGCTGGGAGGTTTGGCGCCCTCCCAGCGATCGTGGCATTGTAGCAAATATTTTTTCTTTTTCTATTTTTTTGTTTTTCTTTTATTTTTTCATTATTTATTTTTTATTTTTTCTTTTCATATATGAGTACAACTTTAATTTTGTCACTAGCAAAAATAAGTACATCTATGTCAAAAAAAAGCATCGTCACCTATAGTTGGCACATCCTTGCCTGCCACGTGGTTTCAAACTTTCAACGTTGCGCTTTACGTGTTGCTTCTTGGCATTGTCTCCAGAAGAAATAGGTACATCCATGTCGTCGAAAGAGTAAGTATCTCTATAGCGCGGGGAGGTTTGCGCACTCCCCAGCGCCTCTGGCACTGTAGCGCACTATAGCGCTGCAGTCAGCTATAGTGCGCTACGGTGCACTATTTTTTTTGCCTTTTAAAACTTTTTTACAACATATTTCTTTCGCTACAGTATGTCTATTTTTTCACACGAGTATCGCGTCTGGTGGTACCTCAGTATTATCTCTAGAAGAAATACATGCATCCATACCGGTAAAAAAATGCGTCCAACCAGAGTCGGTGCGTCCTCGCCACATGATTCCAAATGAAATTGTGGTGCCCTTCATGCATTAGAGTTGTCGTTGCCTCCTCACGAAGTTTAGAACATGACACAAATATTGCGTTCCTCGGCTGCTCGCACAATCTCTCGCATCACGTGTCAACTCACCACGTTTTTCCCTGCTCTTGAGCCCCAGTTTGGATCAGAGGTGGTGCAGCTGCCTCGGAGCGACATACCGTCCACCACGGGCTTACAGACCTTACATGTGAAGCTCACGACCACCGTTTTTCGTGAGACGAGTTCGCCGAACCGTAATTCCTGTCCTCAAGTTGTCCTCTCCCCTCTCTTTCTTATTCGTCGGCCAGCAGGCCAACAACGTCACATCGCGCCGCTTCAGTCCTCAGTTCCTACGAGCTCTAGCGCGGTAATGGCAAAAGGCCCTCCTAACTGTGCACTCTATGTCAAGACAACCATGCTCTCTATGGTCGATAACATATGCCTTACCGCCATCGAGTTTGTTGAGGAGTCATGCCAGCATGACACCATCACTGTTCATGATTGCTACTGTGTACGTACATTCCATGCATATTGTCTATTTCATTCAATATGTGTGTGTTTTGTTTCATCCATGTATGCATTTTGTGCTCTTAATGATTAGAAAAATTAAAAAATAGATGAAATAAAAAACCAACCACGACGATAACGAGTAATTCTAACAGGCGCGGCGGTAGCGCGCCGCCCTTCCTAGTCTCCTTTTCCTCTCGTCACTTTCCTCGTCACACATCGCCCCCATCGCTCGATCCAGCTTCTTCGTTCCCTCGCCTGTCCTCATCTCCGATCGAGAGTCTGCTGATCTGCTCCCCTTCCGCCCGTCCCCATCTTCTCATCCCTCTCCATCCCCATCCCATCGAAGGTCAATCTGGTGGGGGAGCGGAGCTGGAGCTCGCCCAGGCCGTGGCTATGGACGCCTAGCTCCGAGGCTCGAGCTTGCCCGCACCATGGCTGCCTAGCTCCGAAGGTCGTGCTCTCCCTATGGCGGCTCTGCTTCAATACCGTCGGGCCGCTGCCTAAAAATCTCCCGTGATCCATCTCTCCCACAGGCTCCTTATGTGTCTCGCAGATCTTCGTCAGGTGGCAGATAGCCTCCGGTGGGCAGCGCAGCGGCCGGCATGCGGAATGGTGCGCCTCCGCCGCCGTCGTGGCTGAGCCCGGGGTCAAATCCGCCTCCTCTCTCCGGTGAGGGCGGGCAAAGAGCTCCTCCGGCGTCCGCAATCTCTCTCTCCCTCACTGCCTGTCCTCCCACCGTCTCTCTCTTCGGCCTATCTCTCCACGCCGTCCTCCAACCACCACGCGATCGGCGGCGTCCCCCAAGGCGGAGCTCGCCCTCCCCGTCCATCCCCGGCGCGGAGTAGCAGGGGGGCGATGGTGGGGCACAGAGGAGCAGCAGCGAGGCAGAGGAGAGGAGGGGGCGCGGAGGTTGGCACCTCCTCCTCCTTCCCCGACGGGGCGCGGGCGCGGCTCCTCCTTCCCTTCTCCGCAAGGATCGGCCGGTGACGCGTTGTCCTCCGCCCGATTCGATTCGGACCCGGGGGACAGAGCTGCGCCGCACGACGGAGGAGCAGCGGCGGCCGGCCCGGGTCGAGCAGGGGCGCGCGGCGGCAGCGGCGGCGGTGGAGCAGCTGCGGCCGGCAAAGCTCGCGGTGGCGGAGGAGGAGCAGGGGCGCATGGATGGCCGTCGGGGCTGATCCTCCGCCCGGGTCCCGCTGCAGGCGCGCCGGAGCCGACAAGATGGCAGGACAGGGAGGGAGGGAGAGATGAGACGAGGAGGAGATGCATAGTGAGGCATTTTCCTTGCGTGGGGCCCACAGCCAGCGGGTGGGGGCTTGGTGGATTGTGGAAGATGAGGGCACGGGAAGGCGGTGACCATGACATCCCTCCCTGCCATAAAGAGTGCAATTCTAGCATTTGAAAAAAATCCCACAAAGAATGCAATTCTAGAATTGGATCACAACTACCTTCCTAATTAGGTGGGCAGATTTGATTTGCATGCCAAAACTAACCACTTTGGGTAAAAAACTGAGCGCACGAGAGTCTTTTCTCACCACCACTAATCTGCCTGAAAAAAATCTAGAATTGCACTCTTTATAGGACGGAGGGAGTATGTTTTTAATAATGGTAGAGATAAAAAAAATAGAAATATATTATGTTGAACAGGGTTTAAAAAACTCATGAGTTTACGGGTTCGGGTTATACGTTTCTAGACCCATGCCCACAAACCTGCTGGGTCTAGCCTTTTGTCCATTAACAAACCCATGGATTCAAATATTGACCCACACCCATGTCTTAACAGAGTAAAAACCCATTGTGTTTCAGGTTTCGGGCACCCATGGCTATCCCTACTCAAGCTCATGGGCAAGCATGATCTAACTTTGTTGGAGGTATATCGTCGTATCGACATTATGTCCGGATAGCTTCCTGACGTGACAAGCTGGGCCACCAAACTGCCCATTTCAATGGGTTGTATCTGACTTGGGCTTCTGTTGTCTAATACAATTGGGTCCGATAACTCCTAGTCTTACTCTTACAATATTCTTAATTTTCTTATTTCTTTTAGGGTAGTTTGCACTTTTCTAAGAGCATCTTCAGCAGATTAAGAAAACCAATCCCCTTTCCCTATATTCCTAGCTAAAGGGGATTTAAGAAAGAAAATGTAGCTCTAGCAGATCCCCTTTCGCAATCCCCTTTCCTTATATTTTTTCTCAATCCTCTTTATCCCTCCTCCTCTCCCCTTTATTTTCTCAACCAACCCTCCTGTTTTCTCAATCCCCTTTCCCCTCTCTTCTCTCCTCTGCTCCTCTCCCCCCGCGCCCGTCGCATATCTCGAGTGCCTCCCACCCGACGCCGCGTACACCGTGCTCCACCGGCCGCCGTGTTGGCGCGCCGGACGCGCCCCAAGATCCACCGCAAGCGCACGGATCATTGTAGCTCTTCCCTTAGAGTATTCCCCCAATGTTTATCAATCCGTGGATCGACAGCGAACTACCTAGGGTTTTCCATCTAATATAATGGTTCTAATCCTAACATGAAGCGTTGATTCAATAGAGGGTAAACCTATTAGATATGAATTAAGGTATAAAGGTTGATCTCATCCACAAGCATAGGCAAAGGTAAAGCACAACCAAAAGGATAACTAGGCCTATCGTCTTCTAGTTGCAGTTCTAGCCAAGAACGGTAAACACATCAAGCATCTCATTCGAAGCCTCTTTAAATCACCACCTCCGGTCAAACCCCCGAGAACTGAAACCCTACACAGGCCGCGCCCTGTCACGACGCTCCTTATTAGCGTAGCAATTATAAGGGCACGTTCGAAGAACGTGTTGTACTCCTTGGTAGATCCGGTATGAACCCCTAGCCCTCATGGCTACAAGAACACCCCGAGCAATCTATATCGATTAATAGATTGAAACCCAAGCAAGCACAAGATCATAAAACGAGGCACTTGATCACTAATGAATCGGATGATAAGATGATCATTACTCAAATGAATGTATTCATTACATCATCACCTCCGAGGCCATACCATGGATGATGAATGATTGGCTCCTGAATTCCACTATAACACAACCACGCAGGGCGGTCATGGTGGCTAGGGACGGCCTAGGCCATTCCCTAGACAACTTCGAGGACTTGCGGCAGCCGTCGTCTCCCTCCGGTGCTCACTTCTAGGTTTCGCCGACTTCTGGTGAATGGATACCGCCCTCCTCTGGAAGATGAGATATTTATGTGCCAAGGAAACCCTAGCTCAAAGGAGAGGCCGAACTGCCTCAAAAAAGGCTTGGGCGGCGCGGCTAAGGGGGCACTAGGCCGGCCGGCCGGCCTAGGCCCTTTTGGCTCTCCTTGGGCCCATCTTTTGCGTGCAAGCTTCTCTGATGTTCATGAGCTCAGTGTTCCACACCTTGTGGTCTTTGGATGTCGGTTGCTCCAGGATATGGATGAGTCTTGATGGGTCTTCGAGTCTGCACTAGATTTGTCTTGATCTCGAAGTAATTTGGCCTTATCTTCAATTGAGCCTTGTTGGAAGTTGGCCGTTAGAGTAGAGCATAAACGGGCTTTGGTCTCTTTGGGATTCATTAGGGCTTTTGGCCTTCATCTTGTCGTGTTCTTGCTAGTTCTCAGATTCAGCCCATATTCGCTCCAAAATAGCGAATTAACCTGCGTAAACCAAAATGCTCCAAAAATATGTGCACAAGCGGAAACGAGGTTATTTTAGTGCCAAGTGGCGGGATTTGTATAAATATTAGTCAAAAACATAACCTAGATGGCACTAAACTTGTGTCATTTAACAGCGCCAACAATCCCCAGGCTTAAACCTTGCTCGTCCTCGAGTAAGTTCAGGATCTTTACTTAATAGGAAATCAGCATTGCCCTTCAGTGTCATCCCTGCACTTAGTCATACATAACAAGACACATTGCTCTCTCAAGTATTTAATATTTAAAGTTCAAGTTGTGACCGACTACTTTTCATTATGGAAGATAGACTAACAATAAAGAACAAGCCATAATTAAAATAAATATAATGCTCTCGAATTTAAGCGAACTTCAAACCTTTACCTTGTTTCATCGTGAAGAGTTTTCAAAAACATGCACATCAGACATCAGTGATGTTCTCTTGCAAAAGTTTATGAAAACACTCATCTCATCAAGTCGCTCAAGCCTATACTAGATTATTCTCAACCTATTCTACTCATATTTGAAAGTGGAAGGCTTATCTGGAGCTTGATAGGTTAAAACAATCCTGCCAAAACATTATATCTGAAATATTGTCAAACTGAGTGAAAGATCTATTAGATTTACCGAGACTCGTCAAAAAGGCCATGAGAAATTAAATATTGGACAAGAGAGATGGAACACACACTTTTAGATAGGTGGACATGTGCAAGTGGCAAAAGGGTGATCCCGAGACATAAATAAAGTTTTCAGTTATCGGATTGCACATGGTTGGAATAAATGAGTATGGAGTATGTCTTTTAAGCACCAAGAATTTAATGAAACAAAAAGAATTAAGGAGCATTTTTATTCTATATTTTTCTATCATTTTCACTCTTTTTTTCTTTTCTTCTTTCTTTTCTTTCTTCATCATTCATTCATTTTTTCTTTTGCTCCTTAGAACCTTTTGTAGCACGGTACTTACTCAGTGGTAGTCAGAGATAATGCGATAGACTCCTTCCCCCATGCTTGAACGATTGCTCGTTCTCGAGCAAAGGAGAAGAAAATTAAATGACCGTTGAGTATAATATAAATTCTTCTAATCTTGCAGAGGATGGCTTGAATCTTCATGAGAATGATGCACAAAAATTTTCGAAGCTATCAGGGGTGAAAACATGGCTAGCCGCGTGGCCTAGGGGTGCTCTCGCCGCGCGGCACATGCCTTTCTTGCCCCCGTTTCTTCTGATTTTTCTCTAGCGTACTTCTAGATGCCTCCCAAAATTATATTCCTCATGTAGTGCCTCTGTTCTTTCTGAAACTCCGTCGAATAATTCTCCATACTCAAATTTTTGGGTTGTGGTCAAGGAGGTAATCACAAAAAGATAATTTTGGGTTTAGGTTGGATATCCAGCGAGGTTTGCAAAATTCCCGGTGTGGAAACTAGCAATGCATGGATAGAAAAGACTAGCAAAAAGAAGTTACGCAAAATGGAATGGCCAGCTTCTTAGTCTCGTACCAAGAAATCAATCTTAATCCAACTCATCAAAAATATAAGTTTGCAATCTAAGGGTTTCATCACGAAAGATCTTGCATATATATAGGCTTTGGTAGGTAGAACTTTGCAAGAGATTCACGAATGTAGATAGCATAAGGATCAAATTTTAAACAAATCGTACAAGGTATGGGGTCATCGGTAAACTTAAATCAAAGAGCAACATAGAGTTTGTGGGTCTGAAATTTAGTCATTTAACCTCCACAAATTAAAGAGCCGGTATTTATTCGATTTTTGTTCATTTAATGAAGAGCAATTAGTCAAGTCATATACAACATTGTGTAGGTAAAACAAGGCGGCAACTTTCATCACTTTTCCATAAGCAAATCACATAAAAGATGTCGTCGTGGTGAGCACAAAGTGATGGTGACGACCATTTATTGAAAATAAAAACAAATAAAACTAGGTTGTCCTCCTAGTAGCCATGTTATTAACAAGAGAGAAATACAAAGGTTTTCTACACTAAGGTCGATGACATGTATATGTACAAGCATTTAGAAGGAAAAGAGAAGGTACAAGAGAAGTTTACCGTCCTTTTGATGCTTGTAGTGGAGTGTAGCGCAGCCTCCCCCATGCTTAAGCATTGTGCTTAGCATGGAAAAAGAAATAAGCATCTTGTGGTGATCATGGTCCTCGTACTCCATATGGCGTCATCTTTCATCCTGTCTCTTGATTCTTGAAGTCCTACCACCATTCGTATGGAGATTGTCTTTACGCTTCTTCTCTCATGTCACTTTCAATCATCCTCAATTCATTTTTTCTCCTTTGTCATGCCTGCAACACAAATAAGCACAAACTACCCCTGGGGTGATGGTCGGGAGTAGAAACAATTGCCAACAAACCAACAACATCCCTAAGATTATCAACTTGTGGCATAGCTAGCATAGTAAAAGTCAATCCTGATGAGTGTACGTGTGTGCAAGTGTGCATGCAAGCGATAGGAAGGGATACAAACAAATACATTGTTTACACCAAGTTCTAAACACCATGCTTACAACAAGGTTGCTGAACTTTTCCATAGCCAAAAAGTACTATTAATCAAGGTCAAAACACCATGTCTATCCCAAGATCAATAACTCTTTATAGCGCAAGAAAAATAAAGCGCATTGCAATGTTTATAAACCAACCAAAGCATCAACAAAACGATTAGCTCCCAAATAATAAAGAACCGAATGATGATGGTCCGCAATCAAGTTTAAACACCATGTTTACGCAAAATTGCAAAAGAAAATGTCGTACGAGCATTGACATAGATGTGAAAGCACTCATTGTAAGGTTTTGAGAAAGAACCAAGCTTAATCATAATGAAGATGAAAACAATGGAATGGGTGCAAGATGCAAATGCAAAGAGTTAGTAAAAACAAGGGTTAGCGAGGATTAAAAGAACTTTCGATGTTGTTCCGCAATATTCGTCATTCTAGGTAAGCAGAGCATTCGATGCAAACCAAAGAAACAAAAAAGAATTGCTTAAAATGACAAAGCTTGTAGCTAATAAGCAGTGCCAACCATAAAATCATTCATCGAAAAGAGCCAAACAAGCAAGCTAACAAGGTTTAGGGATAGGTTCAAAGGTCCTATATTTTTGGCTAAAAACTAGAATTTTAAAGAGAGGAATCAAGTGTAGAAATTATAACTAAGGTTGCTTAAAAACAAAAACAAGTGTAAAGTTAACCTATGTTTTAGGATCGCTAAAGGCATAAGAGTTTCTCCTAAGGGTTTGGAAGGCTAGTCAAAGTTTTCAGTTAGAATAGACGATAGGAATATACTTGGCTAATGTCAACGGTGACAACGTCTAATCAACACAAGTCGCTCCTACCTCTATTGGCTCTGGGTCTAGGTGGGGGTGATAGGAAGGCTTAGGTAGAAAAGGGTTTTCACAAGAAGTCACAAAAGAAATATAAAATATGCAATAGAATGCAAGGTGGAAAATGATATGATGATGGTCTAAAACAAAATAAAAGTCAGCCTAAGTCAACTAGCCACAAGTTTCAAATCAAAGTGATGTACTATGCCTCCTAATTCTCTCTAAAAAGAAAAATAAAAAAAGGAACGGGTTGCCTCCCACAAAGCGCTTCATTTCAAGAGTCATAGAGCTCGACTTTCTCACATACCTTCTTGTTGTTGCAACGCCATGGTCCTTCATGCAAGATTTTAAAGTATCCATGCAGCTTTCATTCACCTCTAACACTGTACATGATCATCATGCTCAATGGAAGACTTGCCCAATCATCTCTCTCACTAGTATCACCTCTTTCTCCATTGCCGTCTTGTCGCTGCCTCTTCACGAATTTTTATCCTCTGTACAGATCAGAATATGTAGCCAATCTTTGCTTCAGAACGTTGTATATGAAATTCTCTTTCCAGTAAGTATTTATTCACCCAAAAAGGATTCCGATCGAGGGAATTATGCCCGTTTTACTCCGGCACTACAATCTGTCCCATGCTGATTTCATGCACGCGCAGCGCTCGATGTTTTTGCCATATCTCCTTGCACGGGTCTTCAAATGGATCGATCTTGGATGCGTTGGAACGAGAGTTTGCTGGTGCTTCTGAATACCTAATTTTCTTCTCCTGTACATCTCTGAACATGTGCTCAAAACTGGTGAAAACAGCGGCTATCCGAGGCATGGAGGTGTTCGGTGATCTTGCTTGTAGTTCTTCGAGCATGCCTTCCTCCTACTCATTTGCTTCTCATGTCCTTCGGGATTGCATACCTTTCTTTCTCTTCCTTTGACACGACTATGGCCCCAAAGTTTTGGCTAATATGATGGTGGTGTAGTTGATTCTGTTGTGAGTTGAAGTGGAACAGGCGACATCAATGATCGTGTTCCTCACCTTCTTTCAAGGAAGTTGGAGAGAGTCATCCTCATAGTGCCCTTGCTGCATAATTAAAATCTCTACACCACCGGGGGTTTCTTGCCGGTGGAAGGATAAAATATCGAAGGGAAGCTAACCTAGGTCTTGTTGCTAACTTTTGGTGAATTATGGAGTAAATATTTGTGCATGATTTCTTTTCTTTTGTGCGAAGTGTTTCTGGTGCTAAAAGTGGATGAACTCAAGAATATAAACTAGGAACTTTTATGAACTACATACCTATGAAAGGAGAGCCTCAAACGAGCTTTAAGAAAGCCAGGCCGGCCGATTCTAGGGCATCAGGGTTGGCGGGCACACAGCTTTGTCGTGTCTCATCCTTGTCCCCTTTCTCCCTCATGTTGCTAGCTCCATTATGAGTCCATGTCCTTGTGCTTCAGAGATACGCACCGCCCCTTGCTTGTGAATCACTCCTTCATCATCTTGCACATTAATTTTCTCCTTCCCATCTTAGGTTTGTCTTTCGTCCGATCATGCATTATGTGCTTGGTTGCTCTCTCCTTTATTCTTGCATGTAGCAGTCGGTAGGAGTAGCAAACATCTTCTCGCGTGACATGCTTTGTACTTAGCTTGAAGCTCTATTCTTCATCCTTGTGTCTTCATGTGCCAATGTTTCAGAAGTCTTTGTTCATGTTATTAGCCTCTAAACTTCCTCATGTACACTCTATGAAAGCATTGCCCAAGTTTCTCTTCATGTTCGTCATATCCATCTCCTCTATCTTGTTGTCATCGTCTTGCTGCTACCTCTTCTTCGTGGATTTGCCCCTGTGTACAGAACAGAACATATACCAAAATATATTTTTATTGAAAAGACTATGAAATTACCTTTACAACAAGTGCTTGATCATCTTAAACAGAGTCCGGATGAGTGAGATATGCCCAATTTATTTCAGGGCCGCGTGCCTGTCCAGAAAATTTTCAGGACGCGCGACGTCCGGTGATTTGGCCATAGCCGCTTGTAAGAACCTCCGATTGCCTTGATGCTTGATCCGTTGGAATGTGAACTTCATGGTGATTCTGAAAATCCATGTATATCCTATTGTTTTCTTCTGAGGTCATGCATAATTTTGATGACATTAGTATCTTCTCGTTTATTGATCCGGAGACGTTGATGATCTTGATCTTGTAGTCTTTAGGGCACATGTCGCGCATCCTTTGGCTTCAACTTTATCACCATTGATGCACCAGCGAGTCCATGGTGGCAATGATGTTTTTTCCATGTGTATTGTTCTAGCAAAAGTGATGGGATGAGAGGAGATGCTTACACTTCATGTCGACGATCCGAACGATCTTCTTTCTTGGTCTTGTCACCCAATCGCCATAAGAGGTCCTTGAGTGTCTTGCTAGAGTAGATTAATGGTGTCCTGGTTCTTAGAGGGTTGTAGGGTAAGCCTTAGGTCGTGCCTCATCCTTCGTTGCACGAGATTCTTGCTCGGGAGTTAAGCGAACTTGATTTCCACAATATTCATCTCGCTCAGAAATTCCAGATTTGAAGTCCTTCCTTCCTGATGTCATATCTCCCACGTCTGGACTCAAAATAGGGCAAATTCAGAGCCTAAATTGTGTAACACGAAATTATCTCCAACTATGGCACTCGAGACTTGGCTTGGAAACGAAGTTAAGACCTCTGAAAACGCGTTGCAAGATATCTGTCTGATTTTGGGTTCTCTAGTGCAGCATGTATTTCAGAGGGCATATCTCCTAGCTCCAAATTCCAAATCATGCCTTCCATAGGTCTAAATCGAAGCCATCAACACTGACTACATCTTTGGTAGTCAAATTTTTTTTCATTGGAGGCCATTTAAGTATCCGAATCTGCGCCGAAAGATTGCGCTGTCCTGGGTGACGCGAATAATCTCCGAGGTCGGCTTGATCTTGTGGATAAGATCCCAAATCTTCAATTTGCTTCATGCTTAAGTCTCCCTCGACCATCTAATCTTCTCCTTAAATGTTAATCACTTCCAAATCATCTCCTCAATGTAAAACTCTCCTCAAATTGTTTCTTTGCTTGACATGTTCGCTTCCAACACCTAATGCTTTGAACAAATCTTCCGAAAAACATTAGTCTTTAAAAATTATTGAACAATCACATACCTTATTTATCGTCGATTGCTTTGAGTGTGGGCTCAATGGTGGATGCTGGACCACTAACAAAGTTAGCACCTACCACCAAGGAGCAAATATCGACTGGACTTGTCGAAGCCCGAATTTAATGTCTAGCTTTTTATCTGTTTTCAAGGACACAAAAATGAAAACAAGAATATATATGCAACAAAAAATAGGGTTAGTCTGAAAATTAGATAGATTGACCTAGGGTTCGTGTTGCCGATCCCTGGCAACGGCGCCAGAAAAGCTTGTTGGCGCGCCGAAAGTGCACCAAGATCCACCACAAGCGCATGGATCATTGTAGCTCTTCCCTTAGAGTATTCCCCCAAGGTTTATCAATCCGTGGATCGACAACAAACTACCTAGTGTTTTCCATCTAATCTAATGGATCTAATCCTAACATGAAGCGTTGATCGCATAGAAGGTAAACCTATTAGATATGAATTAAGGTATAAAGGTTGATCTCATCCACAAGCATAGGCAAAGGTAAAGCACAACCAAAAGGATAACTAGGCCTATCGTCTTCTAGTTGCAGTTCTAGCCAAGAACGGTAAACACATCAAGCATCTCATTCGAAGCCTCTTTAAATCACCACCTCCGGTCAAACCCCCGAGAACTACCACCCTACACAGGCCACGCCCTGTCACGACACCTCCTTATCAGCGTAGCAATTATAAGGGCACGTTCGAAGAACGTGTTGTACTCCTTGGTAGATCCGGTATGAACCCCTAGCCCCCATGGCCACAAGAACACCCCGAGCAATCTATATCGATTAATAGATTGAAAGCAAAGCAAACCCAAGCAAGTACAAGATCATAAAGGGAGGCACTTGATTGCTAATGAATCGGATGACAAGATGATCATTACTCAAATGAATGTATTCATTACATCATCACCTCCGAGGCCATACCACAGGACGATGAATGATTGGCTCCTGAACTCCACCATAGCACAACCACGCGGGGCGGTCATGGTGACTAGAGACGGCCTAGGCCATTCCCTAGACAACTTTGAGGACTTGCGGCGGCCGTCGTCTCCCTCCGGTGCTCACTTCTAGGTTTCACCGACTTCTGGTGAATGGATACCGCACTGCTCTGGAAGATATGATATTTATGTGCCAAGGAAACCTTAGCTCAAAGTGGAGGCCGAACCGCCTCAAAAAAGGCTTGGGCGGCGTGGCCAAGGGGGCCCTAGGCCGGCCGGCCTAGGCCCTTTTGGCTCGCCTTGGGCCCATCTTTTGCGTGCAAACTTCTCTGATGTTCATGAGCTCGTGTTCCACACCTTGTGGTATTTGGACGTCGGTTGCTCCGGGATATGGACGAGTCTTGATGGGTCTTCCGAGTCTGCACTAGATTTGTCTTGATCTCGAAGTAATTTGGCCTTATCTTCAATTGAGCCTTGTTGGAAGTTGGCCCGTTAGAGTAGAGCATAAACGGACTTTGGTCTCTTTGGGCTTCATTAGGGCTTTTGGTCTTCATCTTGTCGTGTTGTTGCTAGTTCTCAGATTCAGCCCATATTCGCTCCAAAACAGCCAATTAACCTGCGTAAACCAAAATGCTCCAAAAATATGTGCACAAGCGGAAACCGGGTTATTTTAGTGCCAAGTGGCAGGATTAGTATAAATATTAGTCAAAAACATAACCTTGATGACACTAAAATTGTGTCATTTAACAGCGCCAACAATCCCCCCATGCTTAAACCTTGCTCGTCCTCGAGTAAGTTCAGGATCTTTGCTTAATAGGAAATCAACATTGCCCTTCAGTGTCATCCCTGCACTTAGTCATACATAACAAGACACATTGCTCTCTCAAGTATTTAGTATTTAAAGTTCAAGTTGTGACCGACTACTTTTCATTATGGAAGATAGACTAACAATAAAGAACAAGCCATAATTAAAATAAATATAATTCTCTCGAATTTAAGCGAACTTCAAACCTTTATCTTGTTTCATCGTGAAGAGTTTTCAAAAACATGCACATCAAACATCAGTGAGGTTCTCTTGCAAAAGTTCATGAAAACACTCATCTCATCAAGTCGCTCAAGTCTATACTAGATTATTCTCAACCTATTCTGCTCATATATGAAAGTGGAAGGCTTATCTGGAGCTTGATAGGTTAAAACAATTCTAGCAAAACATTATATCTGAAATATTGTCAAACTAAGTGAAAGATCTATTAGATTTACCGAGACTCGTAAAAAAGGCCATGAAAAATTAAATATTGCACAAGAGAGAGATGGGTCTTCCGAGTCTGCACTGAATTTGTCTTGATCTCGAAGTAATTTGGCCTTATCTTCAATTGAGCCTTGTTGGCCCGTTAGAGTAGAGCATAAACGGGCTTCGGTCTCTTTGGGCTTCATTAGGGCTTTTGGCCTTCATCTTGCCGTGTTGTTGCTAGTTCTTAGATTCAGCCCATATTCGCTCCAAAATAGCCAATTAAACTGCGTAAACCAAAATGCTATAAAAATATATGCATAAGCAGAAACAGAGTTATTTCAATGCCAAGTGGCGGGGTTAGTATAAAGATTAGTACAAAAACATAACCTAGATGGCACTAAAAGTGTGTCATTTAACCACGCCAACCCACGCCGCCCACCTCGTTTCCCGCCGGTCACCGGCCCCCTCGTGCCCCGACACCGCACGCCGCCCACGCCACGTCCGCTCGCCCGAGCGCCGCCACTCGTCGGGCATCCCCTGCCAGCCCGCGCCGCGCCCTTCCCCTGCCTGCGGCCCTGCCGCTCCATTGTCCGCCATGGCCGCCGTTATCAGCTGCTCGAGCCGAGCGTCGGCCGGATGTGCTCAATCTAAGATCCAACGCGCCCGACGTTCCGGCCTCCGCCCCGTGCTGGCCCCGCCGGTCCTGCTTCGCCTCCGCCCAGCCCAGCAACGCCCTGTTGCCGACCCACCTCCACCCCAGCTGAGCTGGTGCCCGCCGCCGTCGACAGAGCGCTGGTGGCGCGAGCTCGGCCGCTCCGGCCTAGCCGCCCGGTGCTTCCCCCTCCACGCCATCTCCTGCGGGTCTCGCGCCACCGCAGGCTGCCCTACCCGCGCGCCGCCGCCAGCCGCATCGCGAGTGCCGGACGTGCCCTGCGGCCTGCGCTCTGCCTCGCTGGGAGAGGAGAGAGTAAGGTGGCATAGCTAATGACAGGTGGACCCCACACGTCAGGAGGAAGGAAAGGAAAAATGGGAAGTTCAATCTGACTTTTGCCCCTTCCCCTATACACTGAGATCACAAAAGGGGATTCCCCTGTAAGGTAGGAAAGGGGAAATAGAAAGTTCAATCCGCTGGAGATGCTCTAAGGTCATCTTCACTGCACTGTTTTATTATAAGATTACCTAGTTTGGAAACTAGGTAATTGTGCCGGTGAAGTTTATGGGATGAAACCCCACTCTCATCTTATGAAACACTTCCATTTAATAACCTTGTCAAATCTAATTCTCATGATGCGATATAGAAATTAATGCTCATGAAACTCTCGTTGAGACTAGTCTAACGTAAAAATGCGTAAAAATGCAGAATTTGACCGCAGAATCTGCGCTCACAGAAAATATCTTTCTAAAATTTGTCCCGTATGCGAATAAGTGCCGGCTTTAGTTTAAACTGGAACAAGTTGTTTTAGTTTATCTTATTCGAAGGGAAATTATACCAAGTGCCGAATTAAGTTACTTTGCCATCAAATCTCTGTCATTAGTTAGGGATGGATGGTATCGATCGGTAACAGACTAACAGTTGCATATGGGCCACAATGACACGGTGATAAAAAATTGTGTGGTGTTGGCCAGCTACACGCTTGCGTAAAAGCGTTCGAGGCTGAGAATTTCGTGCAAGCTTCGTCTCGCAACATAAAAATAAATAATAAAGATGGGGCCTCGAGGCAAATTCTGTTCCAACTTCCTTTCAACAACGTATCGTTAGCTGGAGACGAAATGTATGAAGTATGCATATGCTGGTCATTAGCTTGCGCGAGTGATGCGTACGTCAAGTCAAGTCGTTCGGACAGACATCATCATTCCTTTTAGTACGGAAAAGGAGGATTTTATCAATCACAAAAAAACATCTTTTATTACACATAAAAGCGGTCCAATCTGGAGGATTATCTTAAAGCTGCGGCACACTTCGGAGACATAAAAGGGAAATTATCCTACTAGTTTTGTTTTGTTAAAGGTAAATTGTGATCCGGAGCAACATTATTAAAAATGAGACGCAACTAGTAAATGTCGTCCGAGTGTGTTATAAAGTGTGCGTTGGCGTTGCAGCAGCAATCCTTGTGAGAGTTGTACACTTGTTCTGATGTTTAGCGTAAGTGCGTTTTATACCCAATCTTAGATACTCTTTGTAACTAGAAGGAGTATATTGGCGAACTACATGGGAGTAGGAGATAACCAACTAGTATACTCACCAGAAGAAAAGGATAGCCTAGAGTAGAATATATAGAATTTAAGTGTTCCTTCCGTCTTAATAAGATATAGCTACGTTATTACTATTCAAAAATATATATGTTCCGATATTTTTAGATAAAGGATACAATCAAGCCTACTATATCCACACGTGGATATATACAGCCAAAAGTTACATGAGTTCTTAGACTCTCAACCCCACAAAAAATGAGAGGCATAATAATACAAGAAAGAAAGCTTCAAGATAAAGATAGAAAACTAGAAGACTAAGCTTCAATCTTCTTCTTTGTCCATGTTTCAACCTTGCAATTTCTTCATGCAGAAATAATCCAACACATCTCTCGTCTACTTAGAAACTTAAATGTCGGAATCGTCCTGTCAACAAACTTGTCTTCTAATGTTCGTCAAACCTTGCCGCGTGGACGGACTCCACCTATGTGATTGATGCCGGTCAAGACAGTCTCCATGGCGACGTCTCCAAGAAGAAAATGACATCAAAGATGCCATCGCCGCCCATCCAGATAGCCGGATTTAGGTTTTCACCCGAAGGACCAGTAACCTCTGCAAAAAGCACCATAACAACGCCTCAAAGGAGGGAAATGACGCCCAAGTACCCAAGTAGCGCCATCATTGTTGACAGTCGTGTAGAGCTTTCGCCTAATGCTCCGGCGTAACATCATCACCACAAGCAAGAGACCATCTCCAGATAGGAAGGAGAGAGGACATGGGTAGATCAAGTCGCACTGGCGTAGCCAATGCCGCCATCACCCGAGAAGGCCACAACCACCATGTCCATCTTGGTGTAGCCAGTGCCGCTAGTGCCGCAGAAGGCCGCAACCACCATGTCCATCACAGCAATACCACAATGAGCAACCAACAACACCAAGATGCCACACAAATGCAATGATCTGCGGATGCTGCACTGCCCACCGTCTGCCGGCCAAGCCGAGCCACAGCCCGCGCAAGGCTGGGCACGGCTGACCGCCGCTGCAAGAATGGCCGCCAGCTGCAGCCCGCGTAAAGGCCAGGCACGGCTGCCCACATCCGCTAGCCGCAAGCCGTCGACCACCGGCCAGCAGAAACACCGTCAGCCCCTCATATGCCCCCGAGTAGATCCGCTAGGGAAATCACTCGAATCGGCAGTGGAGCACCGGATCTGGGCGATGCGAATCAAGGACGGCCGCAACCGCCACCCGCCGCCGCCGACGGGGCGGTTGCAATATTACGGAGAGGAAAAAAAAGAGCAGGAGGGACGAGAGGAGGTGCTTACTGGTGAAGATGAAGACATCTGCCGCCGCCCTCATCGCGGCCGAGCGGGCTTCCGCTGGCGAGCTCCGGCGGCGGTGAGAAAGACGGGGGAGGAAGCGGCGCTAGAACGGGGAGGCGGCGCCGCCGCCCGAGTCGCCCCTAGGGACGACGCGGGGGCCAGGAAGAGAAAGCTACTGTTAACAATTCTTAAACTACTGCTAACAGGGATATGGCTATGGTTTGACTTTAATTTTGAGTTCCAATAAAAAATATAAACATCACTATATTTTAGATATAGAACGGAACTAGTAGAATTTAAGAAGAACAATACAGCATAGGAAATGTCCGCTCCAGTCCAAAACCATACCTTCCCACTGCATTTTCAATTTTTGGGACCGAACCCACCCCACTCACATCCCACCATGGGCGCCCAGGAATACCCAACTTTTCTATACATAAGTTTAAACATCTATGCAGCCACGTAGGTTACATTAGACTTTAATCTTCGTTCCTTCCTTCGTAATTCAGCCCACAGTTTAGCACGATCGAACGAGCCTAGAACTTCCCTCATCTAGTGAACATAGAAATGAGCTACTTCTTCTCTGCTTCAGTCTCCCTCTCTACTTCTTCTCTGCTCCGAAATGGGAATACCCAACTTCGAAATCCTGGCTCCGCCACTGCATCCCACGTGCATTTTCTCCAACACAGCCGAAAACAGCTGCAGCTGATCGTGAAGCGATGTAACGTACTATTATAACCACCGGTCGGTATACATGACCTTGTCATGGCTACATTTTACTGACTTGTCCAAACAGGCGACTACCATAACCCATAGATACATTAGCGACATGTCGAAACAAGCAACCATCATAACCCATAGATACATTATTAGCAATTTCACTACTACAAAAATCATTTTCGGAGACGGTTTTTTTCCATTAACGGAGGCGGTTTTTGCAACCGTCTCTGAGCTGGGGTCTCTGTTAATTGGGCATTAACGGAGGCGGATTTTCAACCGTCTCCGTTAATGGTATTAACGGAGGCGGTTATTGTAACACAATTGTCCAAAACCATACCTTCCCACTGCATTTTCAATTTTTGGGACCGAACCCACCCCACTCACATCCCACCATGGGCGCCCAAGAATACGGGAGCGACTGGACACCGCGCATGCGGGTGCCCGGTCAGCGCCGCACAACCCTTGCCTGCTGACGCAGCTATACCTGCAGACCCGCTTCCCGAACCGTGCCAACTGAAACCAATCCCGCACCAGCCTGACACCCACGCAGCCATGCAGGGTATGTCACCATCACCGTACACCTCCCACAGTTCTTGCGGACCCCACGAGGAGAGTTTTTGAAAAACAATTCATATTTCACAAATCGAGTATCGAAATCAAATTTTGATTGCACCACTAAATTTCTTATGACGAGAGCTTCAAAACTAGACCACATTTGACTATATTTTATAATTTTAAACAATGGAACATTTTTTTAATATGAGGAACAAACCATTCTATTTTAGCAATCAGAACAAATTATCTAACCTCGAGGAACAAAAATATCGTATAGAAGGAACATAAATTTTAACACGCGGAACAAATTATCTAGTGGAACAATATTATCATATAGAAATAAGTTAAAGTGGAACAAATCATTTAACCCGTGGAACAAAAATATTGTATAGAAAGAACATAAATATTAACACGTGGAACAAAAATCACACCGTGCATGGACTGTTGTGGGATGTAGTATCCATTCGGGCCAAAAAAATCAGTCGTGGATCACGAGGATGGTGGACGTGAGCTACGCAGCCCATGGGATAGGGATGCAAATTAAAAAACACATGCTATTAAAAAATAAATATACACAAAAAAACTATGTTATTAAAAAATATATATAGAGAGAGTAAGCCATACAGCTTGACAAATAGGGAAATAGTAATAATCTAGTTGCGTAAAAATACAAAATAATAAAAAAAACAGGAAAACCAGTCTACAGAAAAAAGGATAAAAAAGAGTCTAACTACTACCTGGTGATGGCGACGTGCGGGCGTGGGCTGACCTACCTGGCCCCGCGACATGCAGCAACAACACCACGCACGAGCCTGGCTGGCTGCATGGCCTACCTGGGCCCCGCCGCATGCAGCAGCACCACGCACGCGCTTCGAGCGGGAAGGTGGGATCGTCTGCGGTGGAACCTTATGCACCGCATATGCGGTGCATAGCAAATCCGCAAGAATACCCAACTTTTCTATACATAAGTTTAAACATCTATGCAGCCACGTAGGTTACATTAGACTTTAATCTTCGTTCCTTCCTTCGTAATTCAGCCCACAGTTTAGCACGATCGAACGAGCCTAGAACTTCCCTCATCTAGTGAACATAGAAATGAGCTACTTCTTCTCTGCTCCAGTCTCCCTCTCTACTTCTTCTCTGCTCCGAAATGGGAATACCCAACTTCGAAATCCTGGCTCTGCCACTGCATCCCACGTGCATTTTCTCCAACACAGCCGAAAACAGCTGCAGCTGATCGTGAAGCGATGTAACGTACTATTATAACCACCGGTCGGTATACATGACCTTGTCATGGCTACATTTTACTGACTTGTCCAAACAGGCGACTACCATAACCCATAGATACATTAGCGACTTGTCGAAACAAGCAACCATCATAACCCATAGATACATTATTAGCAATTTCACTACTACAAAAATCATTTTCGGAGACGGTTTTTTTCCATTAACGGAGGCGGTTTTTGCAACCGTCTCTGAGCTGGGGTCTCTGTTAATTGGGCATTAACGGAGGCAGATTTTCAACCGTCTCCGTTAATGGTATTAACGGAGGCGGTTATTGTAACACAATTGTCCAAAACCATACCTTCCCACTGCATTTTCAATTTTTGGGACCGAACCCACCCCACTCACATCCCACCATGGGCGCCCAGGAATACCCAACTTTTCTATACATAAGTTTAAACATCTATGCAGCCACGTAGGTTACATTAGACTTTAATCTTCGTTCCTTCCTTCGTAATTCAGCCCACAGTTTAGCACGATCGAACGAGCCTAGAACTTCCCTCATCTAGTGAACATAGAAATGAGCTACTTCTTCTCTGCTCCAGTCTCCCTCTCTACTTCTTCTCTGCTCCGAAATGGGAATACCCAACTTCGAAATCCTGGCTCCGCCACTGCATCCCACGTGCATTTTCTCCAACACAGCCGAAAACAGCTGCAGCTGATCGTGAAGCGATGTAACGTACTATTATAACCACCGGTCGGTATACATGACCTTGTCATGGCTACATTTTACTGACTTGTCCAAACAGGCGACTACCATAACCCATAGATACATTAGCGACTTGTCGAAACAAGCAACCATCATAACCCATAGATACATTATTAGCAATTTCACTACTACAAAAATCATTTTCGAAGACGATTTTTTTCCATTAACAGAGGCGGTTTTTGCAACCGTCTCTGAGCTGGGGTCTCTGTTAATTGGGCATTAACGGAGGCGGATTTTCAACCGTCTCCGTTAATGGTATTAACGGAGGCGGTTATTGTAACACAACTGTCTCCGTTAACGGTTCCAGACGAAAATAAAAATACCAAAAAAAATTGCAATTTTTTTTTAATTGAGGGAGGCCCCCACTAGCCAGCCACTTGTCGCACTATTTATCATAGGAAATTTGACACTATGCGGTTGACGGGATTCGAACCCGCAACCTCTCCCTCACACGTGCCTTGCTCTACCACTACACCACACTCTCTCATGTGTCCATGCTCTGTTTTGATTCCTATCATATTATACAAAACCAAGTGTAAATTGTGTTTTTGAAGTTTTAAACGAAGTCAAATGAAAAGGTTGTCAACTACTGAGTTTTTTAACTTTTCGAGATCTACAACTTTCATATAGGTCATTTCTCCATCTGAGGTCTTTTGCGAAATTTGAATTTCAAATTTGAGAACATTCAAATATATTTTTCGTGGACAAGGTGATTTCCAATGAAAAAGTTGCAAACTACAAAGTTTCTTAACGTTTTGAGATTTACAACTTTCATGTTGGTCATTTCTCTATCCAAGATGGCTTGAAAAATTCAAATTTAAAATTTGAGAATGGATTTACGGAGGCGGTTACATTCATTTTAGGAGGCGGTAACATTTTACCGTCTCCTAAAATCGATTAACGGAGGCGGTTATTGTAACACAACCGTCTCCGTTAATGGTCGATTAACGGAGACGGTTGTGTTACAATAACCGCCTCCGTTAATCGATTTTAGGAGATGGTAAAATGTTACCGCCTCCTAAAATGAATGTAACCGCCTCCGTTAATCACTCCCATTAACAGAGACGGATATTTTTTGTAAACGTCTCGGAAAATGTTTTGGCAGTGTCTCCTAAAATATTTTTTGTAGTAGTGTTTGTCAAAACAAGCACTCACCATAACCAAAAGATACATTAGCGATTTGTCCAAACAAACGACCACCGTAACCAAAAGATACATTAGCGTCTTGTCGAAACAAGCGACCAAGCGACGCCAATATCCAATGTGCAGCAGTCAACGCCAATAATGGCATGGGTCTCACCATCCTCCTTAGGCTTGAAATACTTCTTCATGTCAACGACAAATTCCTTTCCTCGCCCTGCCTTCACACAAACCACCAGCTCTCCAATAATTTCGACCGATGCAACACATCGCGAAAGCTTGATACTTTTATCACGAGAGATATGGACGTTATCATCTCCAGAATCAAGTAGGATGACTTCTGCCTTACCTATGCTGGCTGTGCGGGCAGAAAATCGGGAACGAGATCCTCTGCAGTTGGTCCCTCTGCTGTTGTGTTGTTGACATGTGGACCCAAGCTCTGTGGGCCCCACATGTCAGTGACTCAATGGTAGAGGCCCAACTGCAGAGGAACTGCCTCCGAAAATCGGGCACCGAAACCATCTGGCCATGACCCCGAACTGACTCGAAAGGATATAGTTGCCTCCACCGAAAAAACAATATCCCCAAGTTCAAACTCCACCGTGCTAAACTTGCTGTCGTAACACCTTTTGGTGAATAGCGAATCAGTTGAGATGAAGTCGATGTAAGTTGCTACTACGAAGCTCAAACTTTCATCCTCACATTCGGTAATACCCTTAACATGCAAATCAACCTCAAAGGTCGCAGGGTCCACCAATACAACAGCACGGGTTGGGCCTGTCAGCTTCAAATATGGATCCTCTTGGGTAAGGATTTGGTAGCTTCCTCTTGGACGGTGAAAGATCATATTGCGATTGTGATCAACTACATCGCGTACAGCAACCTTGCCAAACACATGAAGCGGCCACTGTAAACCCCTTGTCTTTGCAACTTTGAGTGAAAAGATCTGCAGGGTAGTGGTTGGCGCAGGAGACTGATTCGGACTAGGCTTCATTTTCGTAAAACGCATGTTGGGGATCTTTGTGATGTCTTCGAAGTTACCGAAGTAGCGGGAATATCGCGCGTTCCATTCATCCTTGAAGCAGCAAGCCTGGGCGGCGAAGTGGAGGTCGAGTTCGTCGTCTTCTGAGTCATCCGCCGCCTCTGCTACCGGCTTGGTTATTTCCACCGGCCAACGTGCACAATCCTCTTCCGCAGGAGCCGAAAGAGAGTTGACGTCGACAATCGCTGAGCAGTTCACCGGTGACTGATTGCGCTTCACCGCCGCCGCGTAAAAAACCCGGCCTATCGCCACCGCCGCCGCCGTTTGTGTTCATCGTCGCCGCCGCTGTTCGCCTAGCGTAGGAAACCCTAGGTCGGGGTCGGACCCCTCTCTGTATAATATATACTCCGTATCTAGTGCCTGTCTAAACTGTCACCGGGTTCCATCCGGCCCCGTTCCTCATGCGGATAAATAGAGGCCAAAAATATTTCCTGTGGGACCCGTACGCCGCCGCCCCCACGCTGACCCGGACAGACGGGCCAAAGGCCCAAAGCCTCCGTCACGCTTCCGCCGCGAATCCTTCGCCCTTACGGTATTCCTGGTCCACCTCAGCATCACACGGCCTCCTAATCTCATTCATTGTGCTTTCTCAAAAAAAAAAAAAATCTTATTCCTTGTGCATAAAGTGAAACAGGTCCATGTTCGCTTTGCACCCTGACAAGGTTTATTGTCGGATAAGAACCCTGTTCATTTGTCAAGCATCTCCCCCTTTTTTGCTAAAAAAAGCATCTCCCTCTTTTATTATTCTATATATCTAAGAGAAATGCAGACAAGAGAAGACCTTAACGTTTTCGATGGAAAAAGATGCCAATCAACGTTGCATCAAGTGGCTGCTGAATTGGCATGCAATCCCAATCCCATTCCTACGTTGCAACCGAACAGCTGAATTTGAGAAATCCTGATTCTAATTATGTGATTCCAGCCTCAAATCTGAGAACCAAAGGGTCAAATGTGCGATTCATTTTATGTATCTAACCACAATTTTACTAGTAGACTACTTATACACTTAGCAAAAATTTACCAATTTTTTTCTCAAATATTTCACCAAAATATCTTCTGTGTCTAAACTCTCCAGCCGACAGGTTACCGCAACTCCCAAGCTGGTTAACAGAACCAAAACGGAGTCTCGTTCCAACCCCAGTGGAGCCCGACTTGTCCGGCCCCACCGGACAGTGGCACAGACTTCCTGGTGCGTGCATAAAAACGTTGTTTCTCGGGGAGCCCGACGCAACTACGCAATAACTCTCCCCTTCCGCAGGGTCTCATACGAAAAAGGCGGCTTTGTTATCAATCGAACCAAGCAAACTCTCGCTTCCGTCGCCGGCGAGTCCCCTCCTCTCCGACCGCCGCCGCCGCCGCGGGAGGGGGAGACGATGGGGTTCCTCGACGGATTGCGCTTCGACACGCTGCTCAAGCGCGTCTGCAAGTCGCTGCTGAAGAAGCGGCTCGGGGATCTGATCCTCGGCGACCTCGACCTCGACCAGTTCAACATCCAACTCGGCCGCGGCACGGTGCAGCTCAACGACCTCGCCCTCAACGCCGAGTTCATCAACCGGAAGGTGCGCTTACGCCCGCGCTTTCTCTCGCGATTTCCCTCGGCTTTGTTCCGCCTTGTGTATTGGGGGGCCGCCGCTGTCTTTCGATTGGGCGCAGAGGGACGCTAGGTTTCGTGATGGTTCGATCGCCGACTGGCGCGCGCCTGTTGGCTGGATGATCGAATTGTGGCGTAGGGAAGCGGAGAACTTTGTGGTGCGGCGAGGTATCGTTGATTTGATTGCCGGGTGGGTTCAGTTAATGTTTGATTTTGAATTTTGATCGCGATGGCAACTGTTGTGAAGCTAATTGTGGCTAGGATTGGGGTGGGGGGTTTTGGATTATCTGTGGCGGAGCTAGGAATTTGTGGGAAAAAGAAGTAGTGCTGTATTTCATAGGTGTCGAGACTAGCAATTTTTGTTGTGAATTTTGATTAAGCTGAAAAATTTTGGTCTCTTGAATAATTGGATAGAAGTTTATTAGTTTAGTTGGCATCTTATGGACCTACTGGAGCATCAGGTTTAGGGAGAAGCAGGAGGGGTTATGCATCTTTGTTGAGTTCATTCTTTTGAATCAGACTAAATCGAAATACATTACAATGCAAAGTGTGTCAAACAGAAATGTTAAGGCTAGTTTTGAAAATCAATCTAGTAGAACGTACCATGTGCCAGTAGATGGCAGTTTATGTTCTTTCTAGCTTTGATGCTTGTTGTTCACTTGTTTTTCCTAACATGATCTGTAGCATACAAATCGTCTCTTTTGTGGATGCCAAAAAAAAAAAGAAGCAAAACCTGAAGAAGTTAAATTGTTTGCTTCATGTTTTAAAATGAATCATCAGTTAATTTTCTGTACTATTTCAGTTGTCAGGATCTCCTATTATGCTGAAAGAAGGATCAATAAAGTCTCTTATTGTTAGATTCGCTGCTAATTGTGAGATTGTTGTGGAAGAATTGGAACTTGTGCTTGCTCCATCTGTTGCAAGTGAAGTTGCTGATATGCATAACGAATGCTCTGTCTCTGGTAATACTAGTGACACACAAGAGACATCAGTCAAGACCCAAAGATATGAATCTGATAGTAATCAGTGTTCTACTTCTGTATCTCGAGATGTGGATGAAGGTGTCAAGAGAATTGCCAATGCCGTCAAATTATTTCTGACAAGCTTTAACATCAAGTTAAAGAATGTATATGTTGTATTTGATCCTCAAAGCAGTTCGGATAGTAGGCTCCCAGAAACCAATCGATCTCTGGTTTTCCGAATCAAAGAGTTGGATTTTGGAACCCAACATGGTCCGTTAAAACTGAAAAACTTTTTAACGTTCCATGGGGCAGTCATTGAGTTTTTGAAGATGGATGATGTCGATGCACTACTTCAAAATGATCCAATTAGAGGAACAACTGGCATTTCAGCACGCCATAGTACTACTGCAATCTTGACCGGTCCCATTGGTGGATTCTCGGGGGAACTCAACTTAAGCATTCCATGGAATAATGGGTGCTTGAACTTTGAAAAAATTGATGCAGAAGTATCTGTTGATTCATTAGAATTACGGTTACAAATCAGCAGTATCCGGTGGATAATGAATGTATGGGATTCCCTCCAAAGAAAGCCAGTAGATGAACAGAATTCTGCTCATAATGCTGCAGATATCTCTATTAGCTCTTCCAGGTCCGCCTTGTGTTCACCTGCATCAAGCTCTTTGAAATCAGGTTCAGATTCTGTGATAGGCACCAGTGAATGCTTGGCCCATAGCACATTTTCTCAAAGCAGGCAAGAGAAAATTCAGGATTCTTTCCTTACAAGGGCACATGTAATAACAGACTGGATGGAGCCTGTTGCCCGTGAGGATCAAGGTGACCCTGATTCAGATTGTGATGAAAGGTTTGTTTCTGCACTACATTTCGTTCCTGAATCCCTAATGACAATTCTTGTAGTCCACCTTGAGATTTCTTTTACCATCATTATCAACTTTCTATTGCTATGCCACAATTTGCATCTATTTCTATCTTTTGTGAATATTAGACCTGCTATAGGTTTTTCAAAATTAGTTCGTTGCCCCGTACATGCTTTTCCAATTGTAAACAGCCTTTTCTTTCCGACTCATTTGTGGCCATCGCAGCACTCACTTATTGCTACTTTGCTAGCTTCTTTCTGGAAATTGCATCCTTTGAAGTTCTGTATCCATAAAACCGTGCAACTTGCAGAGGGCCCTTGGCATTACTTCCTTGAATATTTGTCTGCTCCTTTGGTATTTAGCCTGGAGTTTAGTGGTGAAATATATTAATTCTCTGGATTTAACATAAGCTTCCCTTTTCTTTGACACATAAGAGTTGCTTGCTGTTTGCCAGGATTTATTTATTATATTCTTGAGGGAAGCATGTTATTTTTTAAAAAGGATCCAGACTGTTCTAATTATGTTACTAATACCTTGTAACTTTTGACAGCATTGATCAATTCTTTGAATGTTTTGAGGAATTGAGGAATTCCCAGTCTAGCTTAGGAAACAGTGGTATATGGGACTGGACTTGTTCAGTATTCAATGCCATAAGTTTTGCATCAACTTTAGCTTCTGGATCGGATCAAGTTCCTAAAGGTATTTGTTTCAACTTCAGCGTACAACTTTCATTTTAGTATTGGTTAGATCATCCTCTCTTCTTGGTTTTGGTTTTGAAAGGATAATGTGGCTTCTTCATTTGCTTTTTTTTTTTTTTTACTCTAGAACCTATCCATGTTACATAGGCTTTTGGAAGTACTCCTCGAACTTCTGCCATCAATTTTCTGTTGATATATATGTTCAGAGCTTGATAAATTGTGATGATGATATCATGAAAGTGTTTGTCAAGATGAATCCATACATGCTATAGTGTAATAATTCTAAATAAGCATAGAGATATTGGGTCAAACTTAGAATTCTTTACTGCATGACTCCCAAAAGGACAACTTTTTTTTGACTCAGTGAGTATCTGACTGTTAGCACCTGAAATGACTAGGATAACAATTTCTTTTCAACGCCATTTGTTAGTACCACAGGCATTAACAAAATCCTTGCATTTATTTCTGTTATCGGACCAAGTGCTTGTAGCATTCTACTTTTTGCCACTTAAATTAGCAGACCATTCTTATATACGACCGTAATGATTTTCCATTTCCTGACAGAACCAGTGATTGAGAAGACCCTACGAGCCTCTGTTGCCGAGGTATCTGTTCTTCTTTTGTTCAGTGATGACATGGATATCGACACTTCCAGTGTTCCTGTCAGTGCATTAGATGATATGAGAAATTCTGAAATGTTTTCGAGCTGCCTTTCCTCTCAGCATTTTGAGAAATCAAGTGTATCTCCTACTACTGCTTCCAGCCTAAATATGCATCATCTTGAAGCCAAGTGTCAGAAAATTCATCTTGATCTACAGGTATTCATTTTTTGTCTATGCTGGTACAGTAGCGCTTTTCCTTTAGTCCATGCGTCATTGTGGTGCCATTGAGCTTGGTGTTGAGTATTTTTCTTGTTATTATCTGCAGACATATCCAAAAAACTTAAGGTTCAACGCATCAATTGCCCAAATGAAGCTTGATGAATACTACCGTGCTGGAAACAATAATTCAGACGATTCACACCTTGGTAACCACTTCTTGAATAATAACTTGCGGCAAGGAGTTGAAGCTTCCCTCCCTCAATGCCTGTTTGCTGCTGGAGATCCCTCAGTGGAAACCTATGAACTTTGTGGCAACAGTTCAAGCGAACTGACTAAAGTTGAATTGCTAAAAACTTTTGGCGAGTGCACATTTCATTATGATGTTAGTACCAAAGATCAAGATGGCAATTTAGTAAGCTCAACTTCTGTGTCGATCTGTTTGGCTCCTTTGGTTTTATGGGTCCATTTCCATACAATATACATGCTATTGAGTTTTATTAGTAAACTTGAGTCTGATTTGTCACATGGAGAGCATAAAATTCACATGCATGGTGATGATAAAGGAAGCAGATTGACCACCAGCACAAACGTGTCCTCAAGTGGAAGTGTAAAGGTTCTGATATCCCTGTCACCTGCAAGAATCATCCTTTGCTTTCCATCTGAGTTTCTGTGGGATTTGAGCCACCCATCTTCCCTGGATAAGTTTCTGGTGATCGACCACACGTCACGTCTGAACATGGCAGAAGCTGCATCTCATCCTCAAAATGAATTTCTTAATGAGGTTCATCTTGGAAAGCCATGTACCTCAATCCATTTGGCTACAGGAAACTTCAGTATCTATTTGGTTAAACCTGGCAATGATGTATTGGATGGTAGAGTCTGTTCTTCAAGTAGCCAAACTTTCTCTGCAGTGAAGATTTTTTCGGTTACTGGAGCCAGGTGTAATGACTCTGGCATCACACTTACCAGGAGAAAGTATCCTGTAACTGGCCCTGAGATGGTGAGCAAAGCATGGAGTTTGGCAAAGCTGCATGATCAATTGATTAGTGAAAAACAGAACAGCAAATGGGCTGGCGTCTCCCCTTCTACAGCACAAGATCTTGAAGAGACAGGATTCAGTATACGCCAGGAGCTCCTTAATAGCTCTGAGCTCTTATTCCATGTTAAACTTTCTTGTGTCTCGGTACAACTTTGTAAAAAGGATTGCGAGCTACTAAATAAGTTGCTAGATCATGTCCTTGATGGGATATCAAATGAAGAAACAAACACATCTGAAAATTTCAAGGATAAATCTGCTCCAATCAATGATATTTGCGTTCAAACATCCGTCATTTTTGAGTGCAGCATCTTGGAAATTTGCACTAAATTGGATGAAACAGTGGAAGCTGGTCCTTTGTTACAGGCAGAGCTAGAAGGATCCTGGAACTCTCTTAAGTTGAAAGTTTCAAAATTTTCTCTTTTCTCTTATTCAAATGTCGGTGGACTCAATAATGCAAGTGTTCTATGGGTGAATCATGGTGACGGTGAGCTTTGGGGTTCTGTTAGTGTTAAGGATGAAAAAGTCCCTGGAGAAAGCAAAGATTTTCTTATAGTGGTTTGCAAGGACTCTGCCTGCAGGCGGGGTGATGGTGAAGGTACTAATGTGTTGTCTATTGGTGCTGCTGGCTGTTCTGTGACCCATATCAGCAACCCAAAGCTAAAAGAGAACTACACTTCTGTTACTGTTCGTTCTGGTACAATTGTTGCACCTGGTGGCCGTATGGATTGGATCAATGCGATGTGCCTGCTGTTCAGTTCAGGTTCAGATGGAACAGAAAAATCAGATGATAGTAACACAGTAAATAGTTCTCAGTCTGTTGAACCCTATTCATCATCTTTCTTTCTTGAGTTGGTTGATGTTGCTGTTAGCTACGAACCTCACTTCAAATATTTCACTCTCAGTGCCGAAGCAGCAGACCACAAGCTTTTCTCATGCATTTTAGCTGCATCATCATTTAAACTTCATAATAAATCTTCACCAGCCTCTTCAGCCACTGATTTTGATATCCAGTTACGTGATCTTGGGGTTCTCCTTTCGGAATCATCTGGCTCAAAAAATGTCACTTGTGGTTATGGTGTAGATTACCTTCGTCAAGCAGGTTATGCTAAGGTTGCCCAGAACACATTCATTGAGGCTTCTCTAGGAATTGATTCTTCCTTTTGGAAGCTTGAAATATCGGATTCCCAATTTGATATTGGTACATGTCATGATACGACTTATGGTCTTATTCGTTTGGGCTCCCAACTCCAGCAGCTATATGGTCCAGATATGAGGGATGCATTAGATCATCTACAATCTAGGTGGAATAGTGTCCAACAAGCAAACAAGCAAAATTTAGCTGCTGATGAATCAGACAAGTCCGAGAGCAGTTTGGAGATTATGACAGATTCTGGAGATTGCCAGTCAGATGGACTGCTTGATGATATCATTGAGAACGCTTTTTACACAGAGGACTACATGGCCAACGATTTTTGGGAGAGCAATTGCTGTCACTCAGTTAGCAGCAGTGAAACGGATGATGGGTTTGAACTGAATACGGCCGCTTCTCTCTCAGTTGCTGATGTTACTCAAGTACCACTGAGACAAGACTCCTGTTCTGATCAAATCATTGACTCGTATTATATGCCTGAACTTCATCAGTTATCATCAGCTCTATGTAATGAAGAGCATAAATGCACATCTGGTGGGGATGCTCTTAGAACCCTGGAGAGTGAAGATGGTGGATGGTATAACAATGTTCCCTTGACAATAGTTGAGAATCATGTTTCAAAAAAGAAAAGCAAACAAGGAGAGCAAATACTTAAACAAGAAGTGAAGGCATCTGTTTGCAGCTTGAATACTGATGAATCTTTTAATCTTAAAGGAAAGGTTCTTATTCATGATATAGATGTCAAGTGGCGGATGTATGCTGGAGATGACTGGTTATTACCTCAGAAAGATTCCACTAGCTTCACATGCACAGATGGCAGAGATAGGAACTCTTCTTTGGAGTTTTCCCTGACAGGGCTCAGTATCCAACTTGACATGTATCCAGATGGAGATGTTTCTATATCTAAGCTATCCGTTACTGCTAAGAACTTAAGTCTTTGTGATCAAAGTATCCATGCTCCATGGAAACTGGTATGTCTATTATTGCCAAGTTATATTGCAAACTTGCTTTAGTTCCCATGGCTAATGGTTTCTAAATCTTTTCATCCATTCAAAAGGTTCTTGGATGTTACAACTCAAAAGATTACCCAAGACAATCTTGCTCCAGTGTATTCAGGTTAGAACTGGAGTCTGTAAGGCCTGAACCGCATGCTCCTCTGGAAGACTACAGGTACAGATTTCTCACGCCAAAGACTCTTTGCTTGTTTCTATTAATCCATATTGAGCTCCGCTTTACTCAATGATGAATTCAAATAAACAAAGAGAATGCCAAGGTCTATGTCATCCATTCCTATAGGAAAACATTCTTTGGTTAAACCTATGTATTAGCTGCAGATCAGTGCTGGAATAAGACAATGCACTTTGCCAATTTATCTTTTTGCATTAGTGGATAAACATACATGGTAGGGCCTCAGTGTCAAAGGGTGTAATCCTCTCACTGGAGGTTGAGGTTTAAGGCATTGAAATCCAGGTGCTGTGGCACCCTGTCTGCCATGGCAAAGGATTAGGGAAACAGACATTGGAAGGCGTAGGGAGCTTTAGGGACTTCTGTATTGCTTAATTTGAAATAATATACACCATAGTTCTTATGTAATGGCCATTTATAACAACAATCTGAAATAACCTTTCACATTTTTTGTGCTCTCTTGATATTACAATTGAACATCTCTTCTCTTGCATTATCCTAACTTTTGCAGGCTTCATCTGGAGATTCTACCCCTACAGTTGCATCTTGATCAAGGGCAACTTAACTTCCTAATAAAGTTCTTTCAGAGTGATTCATGTAACAATGACCCTCATTTGCATTGTGAAAAAGATAATTGTGATGTGAAAAGCACAAGCTATGGAAGCAATACAGTTGTGGATGAGGCATTACTTCCTTTCTTTCAGGTATTTGAAAGTTCATCGTCACTTACTTTTTGGTTCAATACTGGACTCATATAAAATTGTGATCTGATTCTTTTTCCTCTTTGATGGCAGAAATTTGATGTAAAGCCTCTCGTTCTGAACATTAATTATATACCTCGTCATTTTGATCCGGTTGCACTAGGCAAAGGAAATTATGCAGAACTTCTCAACATTCTTCCGTGGAAGGTAAATTTCTGTTGAGAAAAGAAAATCAGTAGCAAGGGAACCTTTATAGGTGATTATATACGACTAAAAAATGACACTGACACGAAATTTGTTGAACAGGGAATTGATTTGAAGCTTAAGCATGTTTCTGCAATGGGGGTTTACGGATGGAACAGCATATGTGATACAGTAGCTGCAGAATGGTTGGAGGACATTTCTAAAAACCAGGTCCTTGTCTACCCATGCGCACCTGTAATTTCAGACATGTATGCTCTTGCATGGACAAATGTGGAACACGTAAAAACTTAATTCCGATAACACCTGAAGAGAATTGTAGTTGAAATTTCCACTGCTTCATTAGGTCATGTGTACACAAATATACCTGCAAAAATATAGGGAAAATATTGAATCTGCACTTAAGTTACAAGTAAAACCCCATTGGAGTCTGAATTGAAATATCTGTTACTTGTAGGTTCACAAATTGTTAAAAGGGCTTGCTCCAATAAGATCACTAGTTGCTGTAAGTTCAGGGACTAAGAAGTTGGTATCTTTGCCCATCAAAAGCTACAAGAAGGACCGGAAGTTGCTCAAGGGAATGCAAAGAGGTAAGACATATAGTATAGGACATATGTCAGCTAACATTTCTGTTCGAAGTTAGATTACATGGTAATGTCAACTACTTGATGACACGCAACTTCGATTACCAGTACCAACTATGGCTTTGACATCTTGTTTGACAGGTGCAGTTGCTTTCATAAGGAGTGTTTCCATTGAAGCAGTAGGGCTTGGTGTCCATTTGGCTGCGGGAGCTCATGATATGCTTGCAAAGACAGAACGCGCCCTTACAGCTGTTCCACCACCTTTAGCCTCATGTGAAGCAAAACGGACAAAGCACAACATAAGAGCTAACCAACCTGAAAGTGCACAACAAGGGATAAAACAGGTATGAATTCCTCTGTGTTGCATAACAATGCTATTTTTCAGTAGTTACTACTACATAGTTAATAGCGTTTGGGATTTGGTTTTAACCCTTTGCATAAGTTAGGGACCACTATATAATTTATGATCTGGAACAAACTTTGAAATTAATCTCATGAGTCTATGAACCTTAGCTCCTAACTACTATTAACTCTGCTCTATTGCTAGTAACATAGTTGAAAACTTGTGCAGGCCTATGAAAGTTTAACTGATGGGTTTGGAAGGACAGCCTCGGCTTTGATTGGCAATCCTATTAAAGTTTATAACCGGGCTGGTGCAGGATCAGCCCTGGCTACTGCAATCTGTGGAGCACCGGCTGCTGCAGTAGCTCCAGTATCGGCATCTGCTCGTGCATTCCATTATGCACTTGTTGGGCTAAGGAACAGGTCAGTTTTTGCCCGTCCAGGTCTTGTAAGCTGCCACCTCAACTTTTGTTATTCCTATTACTGGTTTATTATTGTGAAGACCAATCCTTGATGAGTGGTTATGTATCTCTGTTTGTCAAAAGATACCATTGACTTGATAGTGTACTTTTAGTCTCTTAAAGAATTCAGCCGCAAACTTTTGATATTTTGTAGAAGTCCACATATTTTTATATAATATGTCTAAATGAGTAACCGAGAAAAATAATTTTGAAGGATCAACTGTGCCTTTGCTTGGTGAAAGGAATTAATGTCCTATGCTGCTATTTTCTGTTAGCTAAACTTGTTTTCTTTTGTACGTTTGCAGCCTTGATCCGGAGCACAAGAAAGAATCCATGTACAAATACAATGGACCTTCTCAATTGTAGACTTCGTTGAGAAGACGTGGTGTCCCTTCATTCTTTTGCACGCTTGGACGAACTGGTTGGGGAACCTGTGCCACAGTCCCCTGAATGGTGAGGAGCAAACTTGTACAGTGTAAGATAGAGTCGCAATCGCCAAACTCATTGCCTTCTTGAAAATTGGTATTGTCTGTGGTGTTCTTACGGACGTTTTGATCCATCTGTGCAGGTGTACAGATAGTAGGACGGATTAGATGAGGCGCCAAGGCCTTCCACACCATGTAAATTAGACACACGAGGGTTGTAATTACCACTCGCCTTTTCCATCGCTCAGGCTGGTGGAGGTTTTGTAACCCCCTTTTTCTGTAGCTTAGGAAGATGACCTGGGGCTGGCATGACTGGCTCCATTGTACATATGGTTGTCCTGTGAGCTGTGTGCATGTAAATATCGCCTTTTTCCTTCGGTTGTGGTGTGGCCGTGTGGGTGTGCCTGGTAGCTTACCAATCGGCGGACAATACGTTCGCTCTTTCACAATTGTAAATATTAATACTGCCATCATGTCAGCTGGTGTCAAATCGTTGCTTCTTACTGTAAGTTGTCAATGGAGGATGGCCCACTTGTAAGTTGACATGGCTACAGGCACGTGATAACGCATTACACGAAAGAATCAAAACGCTGTGCAATGAGGGCGACGCTACCCAAGTACCCTTCACCTTCGGCGGCGATAAGCCAATCGTCACCAAAGGGGGCGTCCCCACCTCAATTTTATTCCCCTGCGCGAATTTGGTCCAGTCCTCGTTTTTCGGCCCAAGAAGTGTAGACTGTTTCTTTTTTTTTTTTTGCGGGTAGTGTAGACTGTTTCTTTGAGGCCCACAAAGCGCGGATTATTCCTGGTGTTGTACCAGCCCACAAATTGATGTGTATTACCGCGCATGGCCCATGACACAATGATTACGAGTAGCGTGTCGGGTTGTTTTGCCTGCTAGTTTGAGCGGGGGGAGAGAGATTTTGCATGCATATATGGATAATTTTGTCTTATTTTGAAGATTTGTCGTAACGAATCTAATCGTGTAATTGAAATTTAATTTGGACATCCAACTTGAGATCTATGAATTTTTTAATCATAATTTGAGATCTATGGTCCAAATTAAATTTCGATTACACCACTAGATTCGTTACGATAAGATCTTCAAAATAAGATCACACATGACTATATTTGGATAATTTTTAAAAAAACATATTTTATTTTTTAAATAAACTATTTATTTTTAGTATATCGAACAATTGCATTAAGCATCCCAACAAATATTTATATTGCAAGAACAAAAAACAAATCACATAGAACAAATGATTATTCAAACTTTTTTGACAGTTTGGTGCATGCAACAATTTGTTTAGACATATTCGCATGTATGCATACATAAAGGATAAGAATGGTGATCTAACCCACATTCGTACAAATCCAAAACTAAATAAGTCATAAATCTCAAAAGGAAAAACATTATACTAATAGAACAAGTTAGTTTATAGACTCACGGAACAAATAGATTAACTACCAGAACAAAAAATTGTATAACAGGAACAAAAAAATTACACGATGAGCAAAATCATTATTCAGACTCTTTCGACAACTATCTGGTGCATGCAACAGGTTTGTTCACGGAGATTTCATTCATGCATGCAGAAAGAACAAGGATGGTGACGCTACGTGTATGCAAATCCAAAATTAACAAAGACATAAATCTCCAAGGAAAAAATATTATACTAATCAAACTTGTATAGACTCACATAACAAAAAAATAAGTACACTCAAAATAAATATATTAAGTCAAAACAAATAATTATATAACGAAAACAAAAAATTACACGTAAGACAAAATGATTATTCAAACTCTTCGACAACTGACTCGTGCATGCAACAAAAATAAATGCACCCAGAACAAAAAAATAATAGTAAACATTGAACATATTCTAAGAATTCATAGAAAAAATAAATACATCCAGAACAAATTATACGAACTCGCTCAACAAAATAATAGTATACATCGAACATATTTTATGAATTCAGAGAAAAAATATATACATCCAGAATAAAGTGTACGAACTCATTAAACAAAATAATAGTACACATCGAACATATTTTATGAATTCATTGAACAAATTATCTATATATCTTGAACAAATTACACAAACAAGTTTTTATATTTGATGAAGAAAAATATTAAAAATCACAAACAATAGAAAAAATGCAGTCATAAAAATGCATATTCATGACAAAATTTATTAGTATACTAAGAAAAAATATAATGATTTGCATTATTAATAAATTTGTACTTTACAATAATCACATGTGGTATGGTTGTGCAGTGGTAATTGATTGTGCACTTAAGTAGTAAGTTTCAAGTTCAAATTCTTCCGCTATCACTGTTTTTGCTGAATTTGATGAATTTTCCCACCACCTCATAAAAAGAGAGTACAAATGAGATAGTAATTTGGGAAAATCAAAGGAAAAATAAAAAAAAATCGCGGAAGTAGAAGATAAAAACAAAGAAGATCAGCACAAAAAAATTGGAGAAATTAACTCGACGTCGAAGAAAAAAATCGATGAGTCGAGAAATAAATCTATCGGAGAGAAAAATGGAAAAAATCGACAAAGAAAATTGGAGAGAAAAATCAACTTGAACTACCCGACGTCGGACATCAGAGGGAAAAAGAAAAGAGAAAAAAAGTCAATGAGACCAACTAATCCAACGTTGGAGGAAAAAAAACGACGAGAAACCAGAAAAGACTAACGTGATAGAATGGGTTGGAAGGTATTGAGCCAAAACACTAGTAGTGGGCTGACAGAATCAGTCGTGTGAGCTTTTCAGTGGAGTCGGTGGGCCAACGGAACCAATCATGGGCCTGAATTCGCGAAACGAAGTTAGACGAGCACCGCGCGCCGAGTCGCTTCGTAACGTAGCTGATCCAACGTTGGAGAAAAAAAAAGACGAGAAACCAGAAAAACTAGCGCGATAGAATGGGCTGGAAGCTAGGTACTGAGCCAAAAGACTAGTAGTGGGCTAACGGAATTAGTCATAGGAGCTTGTTGGTGGAGTCAGTGGGCCAACGAAACAATCATGGGCCGAATTCGCGAAACGAAGTTAGATAGCACCACGCCGAGCCGCTTCAGCGATACGTTGCTTAACGTCGCTGAAGCTATGGATAATATTTTGCATGCAATGACAGCTTCACGCACCCAGTTAGTAGCATCCTGCTTCCTGCAGCCACCAACCACCTCAGCTTTCACGCATGCCTTTCGAGTGTAGTCGTCTTAACATTGTGTTTCTGGCCGTGCGTCGCCACTAAACCACGGTAGTGATGGGACGAAAATGCGGCGGCCGAGAGCTGCGGGACATCGCCGCGGGGGAGAAGAGGGGTGTTCCGGTACGACGCGTTGGTGGCGGCCACCGGAGGCTTCTCCGACGAGCTCGCGACGATTGGCGGCGGTTCCTCGGCCAGGTTTGTTACAAAGGTACACGCGTACTAATCAATGCGTATACATAGAAAGAAACGGCTCTGAGGCCAGTCTGATCAGTGCACACAATTTTATCTAAACTGAGAACTAGTCTCTCCGTCCTAAAATATAAGGCATCTTAGCAAATTTAAGACAGATTAAAGAAGATGTGAAATGACCTTGTTTACCCCTATTTATTAGCCATATTTGGCACTAATTGACAGCCACATGCACATGCAGGCACCAAATAGGGTAAAATGTTTTGGGACAAATTTTGAATCCTAGAATGCCTTATTTCAAGATGGAGTGAGTAGGTAATAGTGCAACATGCGTGATCATAGGATTAAACTTTCCTCTCATCTCATGAAAGTCCCTCTATTAATTATATCGTCAAGTAAACAATTTGGTGTTTTGAGCCCACGAATGATTGTGGCTCATACCATAACTGTGACAATCTAGGTGTTCATTAGCTTAATCACCTGTTAAACCTTTTGTCTTAGCCTAATTAAGTTTAATTTGGCCTCACCTAGATTTTCACTTAAGGAATCCTACCAAAAATTCCCTTGCACCCCGGTGAACTTTTGACCTTTCACGGTTGGCATGGTTCGAATTCGAAATTTCACTTAAGAACTTGAAAATCGACCAATACAAAAGTTGTTCAGTTTTTAACGAGACACATTTTTGTCAATTGGCTCGTTACGAGATTTTGAGTGAAGGCACCTTAAATCCCAGTCAAGGTCAGTCAAAACACAGAAGTTCACTGCAGGCTGGCACCCGAGTCCATGCTGTTTTCTACTCAGTTTTCTCTCGAATCCACTCACTTTTTCATAGGTCAATCTTTACAAAAGTTGTAGCTGGTAACCTGGAACACAACTTTGCTTTTTGGAGATTTTGAACTTCAGTACAAAATTTTGGAGAAAAGTTGGTTTGAATGGACGCCCGGCATGTGTTCGACGGATTGCCGGCGCTCTCCGGCGCCGCGCGAGTCACGCGCCCGACAGCGCCGCCACGCGGCGGCCAGCCTCTGACGCGGACGCCGAGGCCGCGCCCGCGCCTTAAATGTGCCGCGCGCTGTCCCCACGGTCCACCCGACAAGGCCGCTTTGTTCCCCCGCGCCACTCCGACCAGACGCGACGGGCGCCCGGCGTGCGCCACGTGGTCGCCGGCGACCCGCCGGCGGGCTGCAGCGCCGCTGCCCCGACCAAGGCCGGCAGACCAGTCGCCGTGGGCCCCAGCCTCTCGCCAACCCGCGCGCGAGCTCACCCCGACCGGCCACCGACCACCCCGCCCAGCGCCGCCCCGCCGCGACAGGCCGCCGACCGGCGAGCCATGTCCGCCGCGGCAGCCAGCGATGCGCCGCCCAAACCTCCGCATGGCTGCTTCGTTGCTCCGAGCCGCAGTCCGAGCCTCGCCTCGACTGCCTATAAAAGGCCCCGCACCCCCTGCACGCGAGCTCCCCCTCCGCCGCTTGCATTTGCCACCGCCAGGCTGCCCCTCCGCCGCTCGCCATTGTTGCCGCTAGGCTGCCTCTCGCCGCTCCTTGCCGTGCACACTGCTCCGCCGCCGTCCTTCATCACCCGCACTCGCCACGCCCTTTCCCCAGCTTCCCAGAGCCCTAGCTGCCACTCTCAGCTCCGCCATCGAGTCCTCTCCTCAGATCCACTCCGCCGCTGCACCTCCAGCAAACCACTCTTGCGCAGCAAACCACTCGAGTGCAGCAAACCACTCGAGCCTTGCCACAAACCACTCGAGTCTTGCCGCAAACCACTCGAGCGCACCCCAAACCACTCGAGCGCACCTACAGCACACCCCTCGAGTTCCCCCAGCCCTCAGCCGAGTGCCAATAGCCACTCTAGCCGCCGGAGCGAACTCGAGCAGAGCCGCCGCCGCCCAGCTCCGCCATCCGCCGCCGTCGCGCCACCTCTGGTCATCCAATCTACTCGTGATCCACTCGAGGTGAGGCGGTGAGCATCTTGAGCACCCACGACTGGTTATTGTTGAGCCCCGTGGCCCCGTTTCGCCGGAGTCCGGCCAACTCGCCGCCCGCCATGGCCAGGGACCACATTGCCAAGCCACAAAATCTTTCTAGGGGCCTTAGCACAAGTTTCCAGGGGTTAATATGTAGATAGATTGTTCAGATATAGGGTTCAATCCTGAAACTTTGAAAATCGAGTAAAAATCGTGGAAAAATCAGTTTGATGCAAAACCAGTCTTGTTGTATTCCTGGTGCTATGTTCTACCTTTCCTAGAAAGCATGTATAGGTGTTTTCTGTGTAGATTTTAAGTTAGATTCAAATCTGTTCATACTCTAATTTGTGCACAGTTTGAAATCTATTGCTTTGTTTGTGCTGAGTTTTGGATATGTTATGCTCTGAGTAGTATCTAGACTGCTGTAGAAAGTTGGCGCAAAGCTACACACTAGATTTTGAGTATTAATTGTTTAGGCTGGCACTCCACGACTGGTTCTACCTTGTTAATAACTAGTCTATGAAACTTCTGAGTTCAATCTTTTCACAGAAGTCTTGTGGTACCTTGATGCATGTCTGTTAAATAGTAGAGCTTAGTTTGAGCTGGCTAACTTGCACTTTTAATTCATACCAGTTTAAACTAGAGAAATTCAAACAGAAGGATCTTCAAATCTTTTGGAGCTATCCTTTGGCATGTGAGCTTGCTTAGACTAGTTTAGGCTCTGGTAAAATTCTAAGGATATTTGGATGATAGTGTGATTTCTTAGGATTTAATCTTGATGATAGTGTGCTGTTCTTGTTTATTTTATTGTGGTAAATGTATGCATGATCTTGGCTTAAGTTTTGGTCAGCAAATCAAGTAAACCACAAAGAGCACACAGTAATTTTCTCACATTTTAACAGTGAACCAAACTGTCAGAATAATTTATGAAAGTTTCATTGCTAAAAAGGAGTTAAATAAGAATAAGTTATTTTAATAAACGGTTAAATAAACTGAAAACATCACACACACACTCTTACTGTTTTGTGATGAAATCAAATATAAATAATATATGTGTACACAATCACCATCGACAAACTTAAATACACCCGGGTTCATCATTGTACAACTGTGACGACTCGACCGAAGATCATATTCTTATTGCATATGCATTCGTGTAGAACCTGCCCTCGCCGACGGAGACTACGAGATGGTCCCCGCTGAAGGAGGAGGCCAAGCGGAAGGCGAGGTGAACGCTGCCCAGGTCGAGCAAGACCCGAACGCGGTTGCAGAGGACTCCAAGCTAACATTGTGCCCGAAGGCAAGCCCCGGAGCATATCCCATGTTTCGAATCTTGCAACTATGTTTTGTACTCTATGCTTGTGCATTTACGTTTCAGGCGTTGATTGAAACCTTAGTTGCATGATTCTAGGTACCTATGCTTTACAATACTAGTATGATAGGTCGATAGCTGCCCCGCTATAAGGACCCAGTAAAAGTCGAGTGATTTCCTGTCACTCGCAAGATATAGGAATCAACTGCTTACTTATGTTGGAATCATAAGGATGACGGGCGGGGATTTTTGTCATGTAGATGCCCCGTCCGTGTATGCTAATGTTGATTAAGGCCGAATGGTGTGGTACCGACGGTCAAGCTTTTGAAAGTATCAAGCGCTTGTCGATTCTATGGGGTCGGTAAGTTTAGTACCTACATGACTCCAGGGTGCGGACTTTTTCCTGCTCCTATCGGGAACTTCTTCCCCATGCCTCGAACATGTGGGTACGAGGGGCGTAAGCGTTGGTTCGGCCAGCCTTAGACCTCGTATGCCAGGGGGAGTTTGGTCCTGGACGCGACTGGGGGATTGATGGGAACTACCTGGTAGCGCTAGCCTTTGGCTGAGTGCGATGATCCGAGTGTTTGGGTCCCCCCTTGCAAGGTTAAAATCGGTTCGAACTGTCTGTCTCTCGCAGCTAATGAGACTGCTTAACCCCGCTGCTACATTGAGTAAGAAGTGGAACATGATGATGGAAAGAAACTTGATGCTTGCTTAATTGCTTGCTCCACTTGCTTGATTAGTATAGGTTGCTTACCTAGAATGGTTGACTTAACTAGAACTTGATGCTAAAATACTGAAAGTAAGGATCCACTCTTAGTCGCTCTTTGGCAAAACAAACCCACCAGCCAAAAGCCTTGCATGTCTAGAAGTTGGTGATGTAGCTGTCACCCGACGGTTAAGTCTTGCTGAGTATTAGTATACTCAGCCTTACTTGTGGAATTGTTTTCAGGTAGCGCTCTTGAGGAGATGGTTGCCGGTCTTACCTGGCCAACCACCCTTCCTCCTGGCTGGTCTGTTGTTTGGGACGAGGATGCTTCAGAGTGACGTCACGACGGCTTCACGTGACGTTGCTACCGCTTCGAATAATTAGTTCATTTCCGCTGCTTTTAAAAACTCTGATTCAACAGTACTTTATGCATTGAACTTGGTTTGTAATAAATTACCTCAAGTGGGACCTATTTAATACTTATGGATTGTTGTAATCTCTGGGATCCACCTTCGAGTGGGTATTTGTATGACTGGTTTCGATCGAGGTAACTGTTCGTGGTTGCATCGGGCTTGACCCGACAGACTGTCAGATTACTCCGATTTAATTGCGTGACGACCAATGGAAGGTTAGCGCACTTAAGCCGGATTAATTTGAGCGGTTCTGCCACAATAACTCTTTTATGTTTTATTTAGGACAAAGTCCTTCCGACTCCACAACTATTGCGCGAATTCGATATTCCCCCTTACTTTAAAACTAGGCATTAGAGGCCCCTAAACTCTTGAATCCGGTCTTTTTCTATATTCCTCTGAGCGGTTAAAAGGACCTAACGCCCTGTCCTTGCCGGCGATCGACAAAACAGCTCCACGCCGCCGCCGCGACGACCGTCCACTTGTTTCGCGTCTCAGCAGCCACGACCCGCGAATCGAGGCCGACCCTCGCCGTCGAGCCGAGGTCGAGCCGCGCTGCTGGTTGCAACGCAACACACTATCTCATAGGCGCCTGCCCGACCGTCGTGCCCTAATAAAGTAAAGATGGAATTCTGAGGAATTCTGCATTAAAGTACAAACCCTTACATAACACATCCACACTGGCCCTTACAAACACATGACGTAATTCTACCCTTATGAGCACCTATGAAAGACTGAGTCGACGATTTTTCGAGATTGACTAAGTCACTGTTGGCATGTTGCTATCCATGGGTATGTCGCCTACAACTAAAAGAATTGCTGGTTAAATCTTAAAAAAAATTAGAAAAATGCAAGGACTAGTGCTGAGTCGAGAATTCAGAATTCTGATGGGTAAGTTCCACACAAAGAACCTCCACCCGTTGAGTGCTCAGTTCGTAATTGCACATTTATAAACTCTCATGGATCCATAAAGCCGTAATGGCTGTGCATGAATTATGCAATCGTGTTTGTTTATGACTCCATGTTCATTATGCAATCATAGCAAACCCAGCCCAATCTTTAATCGACTGAAACCTGGTCGCACCTACGGCCAGGTAAAGCATCCACGTCATCTAAAAATAATATCAGTCATCGGATCGAACGGGAACGGCACAGATTGGGCAAAGAAGACTAGACATTTTACAGAAAACCCCTTGAATTCTACAAAAATTGTACCGCCGTCCAAACGCTCTGGCCAAACCCTCTCTTAGAAATTTTTCAAAAAAACCCCTGTATTTCATAGAAATATGGCCCGCCGTCCACCAGCCTCTCTCACCTAACGTTCCAAGAATCCCCTCTACGTCTCACGAAATTACAAATTAGTCCTAACTGATTGCAAAAACCAAAGAAAAATGTAGACAAATGGAAAAAATATGAATTAGCTTTTGTTTGCTCTGTTAGAATGAGAGGTATTAACAAAATGTATTATGTCAGTCGCTAAAAATTGATTTTCACTACCTCGGTGGCTAAAAATTACAAAAAAGACAAAAATTTCACATTCAAAGCCCTTTTTTAGATCTAAGGGCCAAAATTACCTTAAATATTATTAAATACACACTAAAAATCAAAAGAATCTTGTAGCAAGCGGCACCACGCGACAATACCACTAAATGTTACAATAGAATGGTTCATTTTTTTTTAAAAAAAGATAACATTTCAGTACATGCACAAAATTATTTACCAGATACTTTTCAAATCCATTATTTCATATTGCATAAATATTATGCGCTTTATTTAACCATTAAAAATATGCATTCCAACCACATAGATGGAGAGCTACATCTACACGGTATCCAACAAAATATTGAACACTTTACCTCCACTAAAAATTAGAATACGCATAATCAGTATTTACTATGTGTCTGCACAAGTTCAATTAAAAATTCTTAATTGTCTGTGCCACAACATTTTCAAATACGATGTCCATGATTATACTAAATTTTAATAACAACATAATATCTACCTCACTTTTTCACAAATATACATTTTCAACCTTCATATTTCTACAAATTCTACTATAAACATATTAAATATTCAACATTACGACAATAAATAAAAATGAGGGCCACTTTAGCGCGGCAACGCCGCGCATTGTTCTAGTTATTGTCATAGATGTGGATCCGTTGATAAATTAATCAGGAGATGGTAATTGATCTTGGGTACCGACAAACATATAGCATCCATCCCAAGCATTGATCCAAATGACCCGAGAAATTCCAACTCCATCCAAATGAGCAATCAGATATTGCCTTGGAAGAACTACGGGGGTTGTTGAGCTGAGAAAAGACTCCACATCTTTTTTCCACAGTTATATGGGCTAGTGGCTTTCAGCACAGCGCTGCACGGCAGATCGTTACGTGTTTGGCTTCTTGCATTGGACCCTGGTGCATGTCTATATCAACTTTGATATTTGGTTCCTGTTACACACTCTTACGTGATGGACAATTGGACTTATATTATCTGAGAACGATCAGTCGTCCTCGCATGGTTGGAAATCCCACTTACATGTTTTCGCGACGGGTCTACGTCGTGGGTCGGGTCGACCCATTACCAACAATTATTTAAAACCCACTGGTACGTTTTATACTCCTATAAAATTTCAAAACGAGAGCTACTGAATGATCAAGAAGTTACAATTTCAAATAAGAGACAAGGGTTGCGTTATGTTTCTGTACTTTAAAATAATCAAGCAAGGAGGATGCGGCCATAATTTAGTCTAAATTTAGAATATGCCGCGATCCCAGTGAAAGCATACATCATATACATATAATAGGATCTAGTTTACCTAACTGGAATCTCTCTAACTGGACAGACGGCATCAGACTTGTATGGTTGGTACCTTCTGTCCTGCTTGTGGTTACAGACCAAACCATGATCGTCTGGTGGCTGCCTGCCTTATCCAAACCAAAGTAGGTATGTTAGTGTTAACATAAACTTTTCACTAAGGCAGACAGACTTCTAGAGTATCTAGACCTATTCTACTGCTAGTATATATGGACAGCAATTTTCGTCCCTTTCTAATCATTTTTTTATTTTTACTGGGTGTTGTTCATGTTCGGGGTATAAATTAAGAAGAAATAAATTAAAATAAATAAATGTCAAATTATTCATCTGAGCAACCCTACTTGATGAAGAGCTGCTATGGGGACAAAAGAAGTCAACGTGAAGTATATGACTGGTGCAGTGCAATTGGTCATTATTTGCAGCACTCACTGCAAAAACTGGTGAGGCTCCGGCTAACTAGACTAGCTTGTCACCTTCACCACAAGCGAGCTGGAAATTGGAGAATGAACAGAATCTTCTGGTTACTTGTTGCCGGCTTGCCGCCAATGCAAGTGGCATGCAGAATAATCCTTGATTAGAAACATATTGAGCACCCGTTGATGAGTACGCGAGAGAAGTTTTCATGCAACAGAAAATGTCAACCCAACAGATTATTCTCCTCACATATTATTGAATCAGCCCAGAGGATTATCCTTCTCTCAGACTTTCTAACCCAGCCAGTGAAACGACCATGGCGTATAGATTAATTTGTACGTAAAGCCTCTCCCCTTGAACTGAAGGGATCAAAATCAAAACCCATACCTGATAGTAGAATCTTGACGTCACTAAAAGCCCATAGGCTTGATGGATGTCATGTTCTTTGGCGGCGCTTGCGTTGGATCCCCGGCGCGCTCGTATTCTATTCCAAACTTTGATTCCTTGTTTGTCCGAACGCCCGATGCTGGCCTTCATGCGGTTATCCGCGTTTGAATACGGCAGCCCCGTCACCTACCTTTAGCACACGCAATCCCGAAAGCGAAGCCCAATGCAAGAAAAGAATTCCGGAACCTACCATGAGCTTGGGCAGGTTGTATCTGAGTGTTGGCACTGCAGAAGGATATGGATGTGTTGGAATCTGGTTTTAGGTTTCCGGATTCGCAATTAACAAATCCCTGGGCTCAACTAAACTGAACTGAACTGAACAGACGTCATCAGAGTCTAATTATTGTATGGTGGATATAGCTAGACGTATACTACCTGCTGGAGGTTGCAGACCAACTGCAACAGACAATTGCGTTTGGAGGTACCATGTCCGCAGGGGATGTGAAGAAGATGGAACTAAACTACTCGACAGTAGCAAATGCCATAAACATTTTGCACGAAGATTATTTTCTGAAATCCCAGTTCCTGCCTGCAGCAAGGTGGATGTGTGGTCAGAGTAGCATCCATGTGGCAGGAAGAAGTCGTTTTCTCAAGTCTTTTCTGAAATCCCAATCCCAGAAGCTTTGTATAGGTCGCTGAGGATTCCTTTGGGCTGAACAGTCAGACACTAGTCCCACCACTCCACCTCTGCCAACTTCTGTGATTCTGTTCATGCCTTCACTGCCTGTCGTTAAAAAAAGGGGTCATGTACTCATGTTCCTGAATAACATTCCCTTTTGTACCCAGAAAAAAAGGAAGGAAAAAAGGCAGGTTTAACAATATGACATTTACTAGTTGCAGCCTATATAATTTTTTTTGGCAGCATATACACATCTACGTATCCCGATTAGCGATGGGTTCGAATTTATGCAAAATAGCTTATATCTAAAATCTGAGAGAGACAGAGAGTATATAAATTCTGGACCATCCAGAAATTGACGCTGTCCCACTGGCGGGAACTGGCCGGGGTTGTAGCACACAAGTGCACAAATAGTTCATTCTTAACGCCGACAGTTCATGAACAAAGAAGCCGTGACCGTGCAGCAGCACTCAGAAAAAAAGTGAAGCAGACACTGAGACTGAATCTGAGACCGACGGCACAACAATGTTTCTAACTTCCGAGGGCACCAGCAGCAGGTATCATCTACCTGATTTCCTGCTCCATTTGGTGCCACACAGGAACCACGAAATCAACGCAAAACCTTTCCCTGCACCAATCGCCAAATCAGGCCGGATCAAATCGTCAGGATCACTTGGAAGGCAGTCGCTCTCGGCGCCGGCCGATCTTCTGCCTTTTGCTATTAGGTGATGATCCTGGGACTGGGAGAGAGGGATAGAGAGAGAGGTTTCAGCATCAGCTAGAGATCAGCAATAATGCAAGTGTGTTGTGAGCACTTTTTGTGAGTGTTTCTTGGAGCCATGCGTCTGATCACTGATCAGATACTCAGGTCGCGGTTGATTCCGCGGCACTCAAAGGCGGCCGGCAACGACGCTGAAACTGACAGTGCAGCCGCCGCGTAGACTAATATAGCGGGAGCAGGGAGCCAATAATGTCTGCCTTCTAAACCACCAGATCGTCTGAAACTGCACTGCACTGCACGGTAGCTCATAACTTCAGAGTTTGTAGACAGGTTCACAGGAGGTCATCCTACTGAGAGTGTACCTGAGTTCCTGACTCCTGAGTACTTAGAATCTGTTCACATCAGGCAGAGTACGTAGTCACTCAGAGGTCCTGACAAAAGCGGCAGATTATTCGGTTGCATAAAAAGCCCAGCAGAGATGAGGCGATACGAACTATTGACATTGAGGAGGGATAAGGATCAAAAGTCTTTGGTGATGCAGATCATGGAGGAGACAGCAAGTGGAAGTTACTAGTAAAGCCGTACGATTTTAGTTGATTTCTTTCCTGTTTTTATGTTTTCCAATGGGGAAAGGAAAAATTCCACCTCTTGTTGATGTAGTAGTTGTCGGGGCGCCGTCAAGCTAGCGAGCGAGTAGCATCCAAGAAATAGAGTGGTTTAGCTCACGCTAACGAACTGGTGGCAGTGTCTTTTTTGCTTAGGATGCAATGCAAATCAATCTCAAGGTGACTTCAGCAGTTGGGCTAGCGCCGTCCTCATGTGTCTTATTTTAGCTTCACATTATTTGCGCTAAGCTTCTTTCTTTTACTACTGACATATTCTTTTCTGTACAAAGATTCTTTTGTTGCTTACATATTCATAAGAAAGAAGGATATGACCATCAATCAACCATTTGAGTTATGCGTTCGCTTTTGTATATTTGGGTACTTAAAATAAAAGCGGTTGTCACAAAAATATTGCCAATATGGAAAGCCATGATCTGTAAAACTTTATTTGTAATTTGACACATGACACCGACTTCCTATCCGAAAAAGTCAATTGTATTACTTACTGCCACATGGTCATGCCATTTGAGATTGCCCTATGGTCGCCACTTATAACCAAAAACGAGCATTTGAGTTTACAAAGTACGTACTTAAACTGGCAAAACGCCATTACCCGAGAGCCCTGTGCCACCAACTACTTGCCATAAACTCAAGCGCAGCCTATGAACAAGACGATCTGAACCAGCACTGATAAGGACGGGCAGAACAACGCACGAGAGCAACCAACCAAGCTAACAACTCTCAGATACTGCTTTAAACAAAAATCTCAGATACATGTAACAAGGAAAGTGGAAATATATTTTTTTTCTCGCCAAAATTTTGCTCCCATGACCATATGAGAAGTTCGTTCGCTTTTTCATAAAGATGCATGTACCGGAAGTTCTTGGAAATATAAAAGTCAACATGATGCGAGCAGACTCTATCATTTGCTTCAGTCGCCCTTTTGTTATGCAAGGAGAAAAATGCTCACGGATCTCTTGGTCCATGTGATTTTGCTTGAAATGTTGTTTTTTGGGACTTCTCAGCATTCGCAAAAAAAAAAAAGGGAGCTCTCTGATGTTAGCATCCATAATAGAGATCCGTTCCCAGTCCCTAATTTAATTTGTCCATTGAAACAATTTCTAATCATGCATACAGACACGTTTCTTGTCAAAATTTCTCAAAATCTAATCAAGCACATGCAGGGACCTAAAAAATGTCTTGGTTTTTGCAGTTTTTTCCTTCCTTTTTTTTGGGAACAACATCGACATAGCATAGCACAAAATCAGGTTTAAGAGAACAGTTGTCTTTTTAGTTGGAGGAAAAAATGAGGCATGGTAGGAATATGAGGAGCCACACTGACTACAAATGCAAAGCTACAAGTAGGGCTGGACGCCAAGCCAATAACTCGTGAGCTGGCTCAGCTCGTTCATGGCTCGGCTCGGCTCGGCTCGGTGGATTTTTTAACCAGCCTTTTTGCTCGTTTTGTTAATGAGCCAAGCTGAGCCAGCTCGTTAGCCTAACAAGCCAGGCCAAGCCGAGCCGAGCTGGCTCGAGCTGGCTCCGCGTCCAGCCCTAGCTACAAGCGCCTTCTGAATTGTATTATTTTAGCTACACATTATTAGTGCAAGCTTCTTTTTGTTACTACTATACTTTTGTTTGGAAAAAAGATGCTTTTGCTGCTAATATCCGTGAAAAGGTCGATTTGGCGACGCGATCAACCATTTGGATTATGCGCCCGCTTTATATATAAGATTAAACAAAAAAAAAAAGAATCAGCCACGAAAGGTTGTGAAGCTGGCAACATTGATTGTAAAACTTTATTTGTAAATTTTAATTTGACACATGACATTGACTTTCTAACCTATATTAAAGCAAAAACTGCACATGATCGATAATGCTGCAAACTGAGCTCTCCGAGAAACTAAATTAACTAAGTGAAAGAGCATTTGAGCTTGCAAACTACTTTTTTTTTCGGGGAGGCTCTAACCTAGTACTCGTACACATTTAAGCGGACAATACGGCATTATCAGAGCCCTGTACCACCGAGCTCATGCCATAAACCGAAGTATATCCAAGGCGCAAGCCGACACGCAGCAGCTAGCCATTAATTTTTTTTTTTTTTTGATACTTCAGCTAGCCATTATTGATAAGGACGCAGAAGAACATAGGAGAACAACCAACCGCTGCTAACAACTCTGAGATACCTCTCACAAGGACAAGGGAAATGAAAAGGAGAGAAAAAGACTTGCTTGGTTGGTTCCTATGAGAACCTTCGCTTCTTCCAAATATAAAAGTCAACATGATGCGATCATCGAGCAGCCCTAATCATTTGTTTTTCGCACTTTCTTAATGGTAGTGAGAAATTGCTCACGGGTCTCTTGGTCCATGTAAGTTTGCTTAAGGATTTTATTTATTTATTTTGCATAAAAAGGGTTTTACCCTGATATTAACCTCAATAATAAATAACTATTCCAATTCCTTGCATTTTTAGATATGAGGGATCCAATTTCTTTTTTAAACGAACCAGACAGGAGAGCTGCCGATTATATTAAAAAGAAAAACACGCCTAGACTGGGCACAACACAACAATCGGCCGGTTGGATTGAGACGTCAACACGGCTGCATAACTAATGGATCCAATTCCTTGTACATAGAAACTGAAATCGATCCTACATTAATTCTAAAAACACAGAATTGGAGAAAGATGTTCCTTGCCCACCGGTAGTGTTTTACCACCGGCAAGAACACGTAGCGGCGTAGGCCATCGTATCCCCGGCATGGCCAGCCAAGATCATGCGAGTTACAGCTTGCTTTTACAAGCGGCCACGAAGAGCCAGCGACAAAGACAGGCAACAAGTCCCTTCGGCCCCCACCCCCACGACCTCGCGGGCGCGAAGTCAAACCATGCGCGCCACCCGCCACACGCAGCCGTCGTCGGGGCTCAGCCGCTCGGGGAATAAAACTCCGAGATACTCTCACAAGGAAAATAAAAGGAGGAGATACAAAATGACTCTTTTTTCCCCTTCTCTCGCCAAAATTTTAGTAGTTCTCCCATGCTGAGAACCTCCGCTTCTTGGAAATATAATTGTCAAAACATGATGGAAGCAGCCTCAATCATTTGCTTGGTTCTTTTTTTTTCGTATGAACGTGGAGGAATTGCTCACGAGTTTCTTGGTCCATTCAAGCCTGATCAACAATTTGTCAGAAAAGAACTTAAGAGCTTGTATAAATAGGACTCTTTGATGCTAATGGCCATAATAGAGACATGTCCCATTGTTTTTTTTTTTCTACGCATCACAGGAAAAAATGGTTTCTTCTCGGCCATAAACATGTCGTCCCTTCTTGTCCAAATTCAACATGGGCGCGAAAGGAGGTTCAAGAGTCTTTCTTTTGGGAAAAGAGTTTGTAATTGACAATTGTTTATTGTATTTATAATGAAAGCATAAATGAGGTTCAAGAGCCTTTAGAGGAAGTGTACAAAGCTTGCTTACATAGGAGCTAAATCCGTTCTTTACACGGAGATAAACTTAAATTTCTGAAATTTATCTAACCTTTTTTTTTAAAAAAAGATATTACCATACGAAAATTTCCATTTGATAAGGCAACACTTGTCCTTCTTATTTTCTAAAAAAAAGGAAGTCAAAGACTTCCATTTCCCACTTCAAAGGGTAAATAATGATTCGACCTCCATTTCAGGCAAGCTCACACGTAGTATTCCACAACAGCTTGGCACCGAGCTAGAAAATAACCCCGCATTAGTTCCAAAGATTATTCACGTAGCGTGTTGAGCCCCACCAACCCGCCAGCAAAAGCACGCCACCGTATCCCCGACTCGTGGCCGCCCGAAGATCATCGTACCAGCTGCACGCAGTAGCATTGCTTAGAAGCGGCCACGAAGATGGCAACGAGCCAACGACAAAGACAGGCAGCGACGCCACACCGTGTGCTCGTGCTGGCGCGCGCATACGAGGAGAGAGAGGAGAGGACGGGTGCGAGAGAGCGTGCAACGGAGCCAAACAAGCTTTCGGCAATGGCAACCGCGAGCGAATCCAGGACGAAAATCCCCGTTCTGCCCCTGCCATGCGGCCGCGCGAGTCAAACCGGGCGCGCGGCCGCGACCCGCGTCCCACGGCACGGGCACGGCTCGGGGGCACGACCAGATCAGATCAGGTGGTATACCAAAACCAGGCCGCGAACAAACAAACCCGGTCAGGAACCGTCGCCTCCCTTCGCACTCGCAGTTTTTGCGTTGCCTTTCTCCCTTCCGCTACCCGCTTCTCGCCAGCCACACAGGCACACAGCAGCCTGCTTCGGAAAATCACAGCAGGAATATATCGGGTAACGTTTCCATTTTGTTCGTACTCTGCTGTTGTCACTCTGTTCTTTCCATATTGATTCTGTGGCTGGATGCGTGTTTCTCACTTTTCGGGCATGTTTGGTTTTTATACTAAGAATGTCAACGTTGGTCATATTTTCTTGTCACAATTGATTAAGTAGTTCATCGAATTGTTAGTCACACTTTGACTTGTCTAAAAGAATCTTACCATATTTTTTTAGTCACTGACATGTGGGACAGAGGTGATGGACAAAGAATCTTGTCACAGTTTATGGCTAGAAGCAAACAGCTACTGGCTTTGTCAAACTCACCTAACCTTAACCTTATGTGTGACAATGCGTGGCAAGATTTAGCTTCAGACATGCACTTCGTATTATTCCAATGGTGTTACTTTCATTTGGGTTACATCAATGGCTGTCTAAGGATTGCACATCTCGTCCAGGGTTTTTCATTTCGGTTTTCAACTTTTTTCGGTCACGGGCGAAATCACAGAAATTCGTGAAATACATAAAAAATTAGTCAGATGTCTGATCAAAATTGAATGAATAAGTAAATATCAAATTGTTATTAAATTTGAGACAAGTCCATTTTCCCTCTAAATTTTATACATCATACCAATATTAAAAACCGTCGACCCCAAAACTTGAACCTATATACACCTCTAACTATCAAAACTAGACAAACTACACTCTTGATGATCAATTAAACCTTGTTTTTAGGTGGTCTTGCGGCAATAGGGGCCATGTGTTAGTATCAGCAGAGTCCATTGTTGCACCCTGGCGCCATCTTTCTTCCCTCCCTTCTCAAGCACACAGACACGACATGCAACATGCAGCGCCCGAGCAAGGCGAGCACGGAGGCGGGTGGGGTGGCTGGCGGCTGAGGTGGGGGCGGCCGTCGGGGCTTGGCCGGCCGGGCGGGCTCGCACGCGGCAAGGATCGGAGAAGAGCGGGCGAGTGGCGACGGCGACCGGGGAAAGGCACGGCGGGCTGGCGGTGTCCGCGGCCGGAGGCGGGCGGGCGGTCTCGTGCACGGCGGGGGTTAGAGCAAAGTGAGCAAGCAGAGGCGGCGGCCGAAGCGAGGCGAGGCGAGTGTCTTCGGCGGCTAGAGCAGTGCAAGGCAGGCGGGCGACGCGTCGGGGCATCGGGCGGCCAAGTCGTGCGTTTCAGAGTCTGATCGAGCGGCTACATTGAATAGAAGGAAAGGGTGGAGGGGTGGATTGAGAAAAGAAAAGGGACATGAAGATTAAAAAAAAAGGAGAAAAGAGAAAGGAAAAATAAAAGTGAGAATCTGTTAGAGCAATATTTTTTCCTCCAATTCTTTTATATGGCTAAAATGTGAAAACAGAAAAGGAAGGGACGGATCCAGCGGTTGGGCAGGGGGAGGGGGGCTCAAGGCCCCTACCCACCAGAAAAACAATGGAGCCCCCAACCTCTCCTACTACAGTCAGCGTAGATGCCACTGACACCGCCCTTGCTGCCTCTCCCAATCTTTATTCACGCTAGCACCTCCAGCCCTCGCTGCCACCATCCTTATGACGGGCCTGGCCCCTCCTGTTCGACAAGGTGGTAAATGGAGGGTGTACGATTTCTGGTTTTTGAGTTCGGTGTGATTTTCACAAAAGGAGGTGATAGATGGACTTGTCTCTTAAATATTCTATACATTTGCTAATGACAAGATATCTTGTTGTCACGATCATGAGTAAGTTGGTTCCCAATCTGAAATAAATTCCGACCTTTTATTGTAACTATTACAAAATTCTTACTATACTCATCATTCTCGGTCCGGATTGAATCCGGTGTAACCGAACAAGCCCTAACTGGAATCTCTTAACTGGGCAGATGTCATCAGAGGTGTATCTTGTGGTTATAGACCAAACCATGATCATCTGGTGGCTACCACACCTGCCTTATCCACAGTAGCAGGTATGGTAGTGCTGTCGTAGACTTCTGAATTATGCATGATACTAGTAAGCAACCCATAGGCATAAGCTTGTTCTACTAGATAACGGCAGCTATTTTTTTTCATGCCTTATATTTTGTATTTTGGTCAAAGAACATATATGTGCGTGGAAAGATTACAAGTCCTTGCCTGGAAACGTGTGCCACAATGAAAACCTGACACTGATTGGTCGGAACTAAACAAAGCTTGGTACGTAATCCGAGTGCAATGCAACAACATATATCGAAGTCGAAGACAAGGGGACTAATATATATAGTCATGCGATTACCCATTTCAAACTTTTTTTTCAAGAACATGCAGGAACACATATTCATTAAGAGGCTACTCAAACACTAATAGAAATATTTGTTTAACGATTTTTCTGATAGAGATGTGGTTCTTACAAAAATTTATAAAAAAAAGATGGAGCATCGATATCCATTTCTCATTGCTTATTGTACCATGCCACATAGTACCTGCACGCGCTAGACCGTCAGAGAAGCATGCGCCTGCAGGAACAAGTCCTTGTGTGAAAGTTTTATTGCTCCTAGAGACTGTGGCCGTGTGTAGTTCCAAAACAAAAAATTTTCGCTCATCACATCAAATATGATTCTTAAATAATGCATAGAGTATTAAATGTAAACGAAAAAGGTGAAAAATTACATGGATAGGCTGTAAATCGCGAGACAAATCTAATGAGCCTACTTAATCCATGATTTGCAACAACAATGCTACAGTAACCATCCACTAATTATGAATTAATTACCCTCTAATTATCATTATTAGATTTGTCTTGAGATTTTCAATTGAAATCTGTAATTAGTTTTATTATTAGTCTACGTTTATTACTCCTAAATGGGTAATATTTTTCTAAAAAAATTTCACCAAAATCTTTTCGGGAAGGCCTGTATACCACTCTGCACAGTGCAAACCTCTGCAATTTTTTGGTTCAGATGTCAGCATGGCATCTAATTGCGACATGCATAATTTTTTTACTACACATATGGACATTTCCGAATCGACATCGGGTCAATATTTTCGACGACAGAGAGTGCATACCCGGGACCAGGCCGAAATTGACCCAGTCCTATTGCATCACTAGAGGGTGTTTAGTTTCACTCGAAATCTAAAAAGTTTTTGTCTGGATTATAACCGTGTCAGTTCATTTCTTCTATCTGTGCACGCAACCCAATCCAAAAATTGTTTACATTTTTCGTGAACTAAACACCAGGTAGCCATACCTTGTGCGTCATGGATCTTGAACCTCTCTCGGCAGCGCTGAAACACTAAGAAAACTTTATATGTGTAACCCCACTCTATATTCAGACATATAGTTAGTTGGAGGCCAAAATTTGAGCTTGCCAATTCTTGGGCCACCAATTGGTTTGGGGCTTGATTGATTGGGTTCCAATATTTGCCCAACCAAAATCAGGCCATGCCAAAAAAAATGGCCATCAATTGGTTCATTGCCAACAATTTGGCACCCCAATGTTTGTAGCCAAAACTTTGGCAAATATCTAGAAACTTCTTGAAAGCCACACGTAGAAAAATATATTGGCTACCCACACTTTGGCACAAAACCAAATGAATGCCAATTTTTTTTTTTTTTGCCCTTGTTTTGGCATGCCTTGATTTTGGCAAGCCTTGATTTTGGCATGCCATAATTTTGGTTGGGCAATAATTGGCCTCTAACCAACCCAGCTCTTGATGCCAAAAGTTGTCCTCGTCTCGCACTTTTTTGGCCAAAATGTTGGCAGATTTTTTTCCCTAGATTTTGGCTTGTCAAAATCGTGGCACGTCAAAATTTTGACCTGCAACCAATCAGGCCCGTATATAGGCTGTGACATAACAACTGTCATTAGCGCCGACAATTCATGAAGCAGAAGCCGTGATCACTGATCACGCACCACTAAGAGGAAAGGGAAAAAGGAGACACTGGAACTGAAACTGACCGCGCAACAGAAATCCCACACCAGCAGGGTCTGGTACCTAAACCCTCCTGTCGTTCGGAGCCACAGACACCCGAGCCATGCATGAAATGAAACCAAACGCAAGAGCTAGCGTTCCCTGCTGCACCAAATTAAATGAATTCAGGTCAAATCGATCTTTCGCCTTTGGCCTTTGTTAGGTGATCCTCGGGAGGTTTTGGGCATCGGAAATCACCAATAATGCACGCCTCTGTACTTTCGCGTGAGCTGCTCTTGCTGCCGCCGTTGGTGCTCGTCTGGTGGTCAGATACCCGGGCCGCGGTTGATTCCGCGGCACTCAAAGGCAGGCGGGCGCAACGACGCTGAAATTGACCGCGCAGCCGCCGCGCGCGTAGACGAAGGCAGGAGAGCCAGATAAATAATTCGCGTGTGCGTGCCATGGACCATCTGGCTGAAAATGTCTTCCTGCCTCGTGCAACCACATATCTTTCACGAGCCAGACTGAAAGATCGCGTGACGCCGCGTGCAACGTGCGCTACAGTGGTTTGGTGGCATGCACTTGAATTTTAAGGACGTGTTTAGATGGAGGAAAAGGTGTAGAAAGTACGAAAAAGTAGTGTTTTTAGAGAAAAACGTGCGTAAAGATAGAAATAAACTGACACGGTTCTCTAGGTGGATAACTTTTCGTAAAAAAAATGACGCTTTTCCTGGATCTAAACATGTCCTTACTGCTATTAGTGGTACTTCTTCAGAGCCTCATCAGAAGGAATATGCACACAGGTTCAGGCTACGTCAGTACAGAGCCCACTGTTCCACATGAATGCGTTGGCGTCTGCTCACTTCAGATTAAACGACACGGATCTTGGCAAAAAAGTGGCACTGTGGCAGACTATCGAGTTGCAATGTTGCATGCATGCATGATCGAACCTTGTATTAATTAGAGTAAGTATTATAAGGCCATGTAGGCGTGCTGTATACAAGCACTACGGGAAACTGGGCGTTTGCCGTGTGCCAGGGGCACACGGCAAAGCCTGAAAGGCACACGGCGAAGTTGTTTGCCGTGTGCAAAAGGCTTTGCCGTGTGCAAAATGGCACACGGCAAACCCTACGACGGCGAAGCCTTCTTTGGCGTGTGCCAGATCACGGGCACACGGCAAAGCCCCGATCTGGCACACGGCAAAGAGCGACACACGGCAAAGTTTTGATCCCGAAAAAACGCAAAATAAAATAGCAAGTCGCGCATTTTTCGCGGAAAAATCGCGCGCTACGCGGCCGGTGGGGTTCGAACCCGCGCCCTCCCCTTTCGCGTGTAGCCTCCTCTACCACTGCACCACTCGAGTCTTTGCGTCCATATCCCATTTTGATTCCCCTCATATTAAACTTTTCCGAGTGTAAATTGTTTATTTGAGGCCCTAAATGACTTCAAATAAAAAAGTTGTGAATTACAAAGTTTCATAACTTTTCAAGATCTACAACTTTTGTTTTGGTCAAAAGTTCATCCGAGGTTGTTTATAGAATTTGAATTTCAAAATCGTCAACTCTTTGCCGTGTGCCCAGATCCAGGGCACACGGCAAACATTTTCAAAATTGTTTGCCGTGTGCCCTGGATCTGGGCACACGGCAAAGAGTTGTTTGCCGTGTGCCCTGGATATGGGCACACGGCAAACATTTTCTGCCTAAACAAAAAAAATTTTAAAAATATCAAACGGATTCAAAAAATAACCAAATTTGGTTATGAACCAGTCTAAGGTGTATGTAGACTATACAAAATGAGTTTTGTTGTAAAACAAAATTTCAATTGTCACGTTGCTTCAAATCACAACATCTCTTTCACAACTCTTAGGATCTTCTCCCGAGAAGCTTCGGTTTGTAAAGAGGCAATGCGTCAACTTGCTCGAAACCTTCTACATTTTTTACCATAGCCTCTATGTATGAAAACATGACATCACGCCAAAATTTATAATTTTTTGACCTTTTTTGTATTTTATAAAATTTTTAAACGAACCGAGCCCAAATTCGGGCACACGGTAAGCAAACAATATATTCAAAATTTGATTCCATCTAATGGACATGGCATCATATTAGTCTTAAGAATCCGAATAACATTTTTCCAAACATTACATTACATTATTCGAAACACTTACAGTTCACATTTGCCGTATCGGCAAAACTGAAAATAATGATATAAAATAATTAAATATAGCAAACAGACCGAAAAACATGCACAAAACTAACATGGAATAATACATGGACAAAGAAGTAAGCAAAAAAAATTTGGAGGCAAAATTCAAATTTTTTGCAGCCTGTTTGCCGTGTGCCAGCATGTGGCACACGGCAAACAAGCCTATTTGCCGTGTGCCTGCATGTGGCACACGGCAAACAAGCCTGTTTGCCGTGTGCCAGTTGTTTGCCGTGTGCCACGTGTCAGGCACACGGCAAACAGGCTTGTTTGCCGTGTGCCCGCGAGGTGGCACACGGCAAAGCCCTTGGCACACGGCAAACAAGGGATTTCCCGTAGTGAAGTCCACGTCAGAAAAATCCTTGTTGGCAGAAAGAGAAAAGAAGAGAGAGAACGGAACGAGCGTATACTTCTTCGCCCGACTGAATCGTCAGGCCCAAGGTGAAAACGCCCGCTCCCAGCCTGATGCGGGCGCAAAAGCCGTCGTTTTCTTTTCTGCTCAGATCCTGTGCGTCTCCGTGCGGTTCCTTCTTCCATCCGAGCCAAATTGGCTTCCCTCCCACCAAATCAATACTCAAGCGCCTCAAATCGATCCCTCTCGCGCCAAATCACATAGTAATCCATCCCAAAATCGACTCTGACACCACCAATTCGCCCCTAAATTTCCAATCTCCAAACCCTAGACCTTGTCCTCAACCTACAAGATGAGTCGTCAGTCGAAGAGGACACAAGCGCAGCCGCCGTCGGAGGTCCCATCTCCGGCAAATCGCCTTGCCATGTCGCCGCCGCTACCCCAGTCCGTTCTGGTGGTTTTCTTAACTTTTTTAAGAGGAAAAACACACCCAGCCTGCACAAGGTCAAGCAATGAGAGCTCATCGCAGTCCATTTTATTTTTGATTAGCCGGTTTTGTTGCTAATTGGTTATCTGCTCCATGCGATGGGATGAGAACGGTTGTGTTGGGCTTAGTTTGGTTTTGTTCTGAATTGGATAGACCATTGGTTAATTTTCGACCAATTGTTGCCTATTTCAGTTAGTGTAGTTGAATAAAGTAGACAAATTTACAAAGATTATCTTTTTTTTTTGCGAAACACAGTACAGACGCAGACGCTCACAAACGCACGTACACTCAACCCTATGAACACACGCACGCAACCCTACCCCTATGAGCACCTCCGAGAGACTGAGCCGGCTGATCCTCGAGATTGACGAAGTCACCACTGGCGCCTCGCTATCGACGGGTACGTCGCCTACCACTGAAAGAATAGCACCGGTTAAATCCTGGAATAAATCCAGGAAAAGGTGCGAGCACCAGGATTTGAACCCTGGTGGGTAGCGTCCCACTGGACCGTCCTACCATTGGACTACAAGCCAATTCGCTACAAAGATTATCTTTGGGTATACGAATCAAATTTGCTCCTGAATTTTGTGTATATATGACATCTTGAGCAGGGGAATCAGATATTCACCCACATGGTTCTGTTTCTTGTATGCTTTTGCTGAACCTGAACCTGAACTTGTCAACATGTTTGATTTGATATTGCAGCTGGAAGGAATTCAATCATCAGTATAATTATTTTAGGCAATGATCTCTGAAATGAGAGGTTTCTCAAACTCGGAACATACAGTGAGAATAGTTCCATCCTCATCTGCTGGCTTTATTTTCCTGCGTTTTGGTGGTGAACAGTTAACTAATCAGCATGGCTAGCTATCATGTTTCTACTGAAGAAATTGACAACATGCATGCAGGAATAAGCAGCAGGAACAAGTCTAAACTCGAAGAGCCGGTTTACCGGCTAGTGGAGCAGCAAGCTGGGTTTATTCTTTTGAAGGCGTCGGCTGTAGCTGTACCTTATTACCGAATATTTGGGTGATGTTATTTTTGTTTTGTGACAACGAATATTTGTAGTAGTTGATATTTCTACATGCTTGGATCAATGAATGCCATTGGATGAAAGCGATGTTTATATTATTTGATGAGTGGCTACAAAGATGTACACCACAATAGATCGTATGCACATGCTAGCATTGAATACTTATCTTTATTATAACTTTTCTCTGGTCTAATAGCCAAGTCATTATATTAGCTGGCTGTATAGTTGGCTACGTATGACATGGCACTTGTATTTAGCCCGCTGCTGGCTAAATCATTAGCCTTGCTCTTAAGGATCAAAGGCTCAAAGCAGAGCCGTCGTCGGTGATGCAGGTCATGGGCGAGATTCGTAATTAAGGATCAAATATTTGGAGATTCGTAAGAATTCTACCCTCCTTGCTGTTGCTGCTGCTGTAGTACGGAGTAGTTGTTAGGGGGCCGTCAAGCTAGCTATATCTAGCTAGCATCCAAAGAAATAGAGTGGCTGCTAATTGATTGGTGATATCTTTGCTTAATCTGCAAATCATCCCCAGGTGACGTTGTCAATCAGGCAAGCGCCTTTCTCGATCAAGTGTATTAGTTTAGCTTCACACATTATCTGCGCTAACTTCTTTTCTCGCTAACCTTTGTGGGGCAAAGGTTGTTTTGCTAATTATATCCATGAGAAAGACGATCTGGCGATGCAATCAGCCATTTGGATTATGCGCTCGCCTTTGCATGATTTAACAACAAAGATTTGATTCACTAAAGGTTGCGAAGCTGGAAACCTTGATTTGATATATTTTTTAAAATAATTTTTAAATTTTACACTAACTAGCAAATTACAGTCTTCAACATCCACACACCAATTATCAACCGTAGCTCTATGCCAACAAATAACGTGCCACTAGAACATGACCACAAAACAACTCTTTACCGAGCATGGCTAATAATAGAGCCATCTATTGGCTGTATATTGCTATTGACCAACTAATAGTCCATTCATATAACAGTTGGTTGTAAACATATAATATTAAACCATTAATACCTGACTCATTTTATTCTTTCACAAGATCTTGAAAAACCTACATATCAACTGGCTACAACTGCAAGCTTGCAATATACTATTCAATGTAGCATATTCTTGCATTTGCAACCCGTTTGCAAACCTCTCGAATCGAAGCGCGGCCCCGGGGTAAGCTGACACGAAGCAGCAGCGACACGCACAACAAACCTTTCGGGTTCCGCCTACGGCTAGCTACCTCTGTTTCTCGCGGTCCCGAGGAACCCGATCGCGCCCGGAAATCCCCGTCCTGCCCCTCAGCAGCCTCGCCGCCGCGCAAGTCAAACCGGGCGCGCCACCCGCCAACCCGCGCATCCCGGCAGCCGGCCGCCGTCGGGACTCGGGGGCCGGGCCAGTAAATATACCAAACCCAGGCCGCGAAACAAACCATCCCATCGAGCCTCCCTCGCAGCTGCGCTGCCTTCTCTTCCGTGACCAGCTCCTCGCCACCAGCCAAGAAGCCAGCCTGCCTGCTCCGCCTCGGCCGCAGCAACATGGCCGCCACTCCGTCGCCTTCGCCGGGGCGACCGGTGGAGGAGGAGCGGGACGGTGATCAGCAGCAGCGGAATTCGCGGCGTCCCCTCTTCGGCGCCGTCATGATCGTGGTCCCGGACGGGCCCGCCGGCGGCTCGCCCTTGCCCGCGTCATCCTCCGGCGGCTTGTTGGAGGCCGCGCTCCTGGCCGACCACGCCGGCGCAAGCGACGCCGCCGAGCGGCCGCGGCCGCCGTCGTTCTCGCCGTGGCGCGCCGCGGTGGCGGTGCTGACGCTCGCGGCGCTGGCTGCGGCGGGGTACGTCTGCGCGTACGCCGGCGGGGACGGCGCCGCCGGCGCGGCGTGGCGGCGGATCATGGAGGCGCGCGAGGAGGTGGAGGGCGGCGAGGGCGAGGAACGCGGCGGCCGCAGGTCCTTCCTGCTTCCGCTGTACCCGAAGCCGCGCCACGGCGCTGGCGGCGCGCCGGAGAACCTGACGGCCGCGGCGGCGGCGTCCCCGCCCGCCGCCGGCAATGTGTTCCCCACCGGGTGCGTGCAACAGTTTCTCTCCTGCTCCGTAATTCTGTCCAACAGTTACTGTTTGCTCCATTTGCCGTTACGTTCCGATTCTCGTTGAATTTTTTTCCAGCAACTTCTTGTTGAATTTCGGTGAACGGAATAGTGGGCTCCTTTTCTTGTTTTTTGTGGGGGGCATAGAAGGTTGGTGTTCTCTTTCGTCACGACTGAATGCCGCTTTGTTTGCCTCGCCTTTTGGGCTTATCAGTTTTCAGACGATTTTCGGTGATTCTGAGTTTGTCAACTCATGATTGCGCAGATTTCTGTACAACTTCAGATGATTTTCGGTGATTCTGAGTTTGTCGACTCATCGCCTCATGACTTCACGCAATTTTGTACAATTGCTTACTACTTGAGTTGGTTGCGTCGCAACTTTGCATGCTTTTAAATTTATTTTAATGTTTGTTTTTTCATTTTTTTAAAAAAATGTGTGTTTTTTTCCTATTTCTGTTTGGCATGTTTTTGTGGGGGATATGGCAGTGTTTTTTTATATACGTGTGAACCCTGCTGTTTGCATTCCGGGAGTTGTTGGCACTATGATTTGTTTACTACTAGTTGCAGAGTTTGTACTCTAGCCATGCCTTACAGAATTGGAAGATTTGACCATCATACAGAATTGCAGCTGTTTCAATCATTTGGGACTGTAGTAGGGTCTACTCTCCCAATGTTGTTTATAATTAGATATACAGTCATGTTTAATTTATTTGGTTAACAACTATATAATGAATAAATTAGAGGGAGGAGACTAGCGTGATGACCTTGAAGAAGTCAACACTTTTTGCCAGCGATGATTCAACATAACCATTTGATGATTCAGATTTCCTTGTTTACATGTCAAATCATCGATGAGACCTTTTTCATTACTGCAGTTAATAAGGCGCTGCTTTCCTCTCTGAATTTTCTGCCCTTACCCTGCAGGCTATACTACACGACTCTGTCTATTGGTAATCCTTCAAGGGATTATTTTCTTGATGTTGATACTGGCAGCGACGTTACATGGATCCAGTGCGGCACGCCATGCAGAAGCTGCGCAAAGGTACATACCATTTCAGCCACATATGCTTCGTTTTACAATGTTGTGTGTGTTGCATGATGAGCCCAATTGGTAACATCCATGTGGCCTAGTGGTTGAGGTCTTGAGGACTTGAGGTCAAGGGTTCAGGGTCCTCATTCTCTTTGAAATCAAAATTATATATATAATTCCTCCTGTGTTTTCTCCTTTTCTTTATTCACTGTTAGCTGAGTGGACCCCAAGCTCATTAATTACTGTAGTTAACTTTCCATGCTGTAACAGGGAGCTCATCCTTCATATATACCCGCACAAGCCAATATACTTCCTGCCAGTGATCCACTTTGTGAACGAGCTCAAAGCAACCCAAATCAGTGCAACTACGATATTAACTATGCTGACAGAAGCTCTTCTATGGGCGTTTACGCAAGGGATAATATGCAACTCATGAGTGAAGATGATGAAAGGGAAAATGTAGACATTGTGTTTGGGTATGAGCCAACCTTCCAATAGCTAATATAATGACATGTGTGAAGATGATTTCTGTTAGCACACTGACTAAGAAACTAACCTCCATTTGTGTATTCATATGTAGGTGTGGATATGATCAGAGAGGAAATATTCTGGACACACTAGAAAATACTGATGGAGTGCTAGGCTTGGGCAGCCGGGAAATAAGCCTTCCTTCACAGCTAGCTAGCCGAGGGATTATTTCCAATGTTTTTGGTCACTGTATGACGACAGATCCTAGTGGTGGTGGTTATCTGTTTCTTGGTGATGATTACATTCCCAGATGGGGAATGACATGGGTTCCTGTCCGAAATGGTCCAGCAGAGTAAGTTTCATCTGTTCTAAAGAAAAATAATTCCATGCATGTGGATATCATTCTTCCTTGGATGTCATGCATCATTTTCAGTCAATCAGATATGCTGTGCTTGCAGCATATCTTCGAAAATCTTGCCAATTCTTGTCACTCATGGCACAAACCACAAAGGCAAAATATTGCCTAACTGCTCTGCTGTAGTGCTTTAATCTCTCCAATTTTGCAATGATGCTACAAATTTGGATATTTCTATTCGCTAGTCTAGTAACCACTAACACCACAAACTTCAGGAAATGCCTTGACATTGAATTGCATCAGTACTTTTAGTCTACATTTTTGCCTGAACAGACTTGCTCAAGTTCCTATAGAATACCAGACATACTGCCATGTGACTAACATGCAACGTTACTGTGAAACAAAATTGCAACTGTATACGCCATTATATAAATTTCGTTCATGAATGATATATAACTGACACTCTTTCCTTTTCATGAGTTTCAGTAATATACGCAGAGCCCAACTCCATCAAGTAAACCATGGGGCTCAGCAGCTCAATGTGCAAGGGAAGTTGACTCAAGTAATCTTTGACAGTGGATCCACACATACATACTTTCCACACGAAGTGTATTTAAATCTGATTGCTGCGGTGAGTATGAATTCTTCAATACTACTCATGGATCGCGGAAACAGGTGAATTCTGTGTTGCTTATGTTTTCTTATAATTTAACAGATGAAGGGCGCATCCCTGAGATTTGTACAAGATGACTCAGATAAAACTCTGCCTTTCTGCATGAAAGCTGATTTTTCAGTGAGGTAACATGATCAAAATCTATTAATAGAATAATTTACCTTTTGCGAAATTGTTAGCTAAGATATAAAATTGACAGACATATTATTCCAGATAAATGAACTTCTGTTCCTTACTTGGATTTGTTGTGTGTTTTTTCAGGTCCGTGGATGATGTGAAACAATTTTTCAAACCCTTGAGTCTGCAATTTGAAAAACGATTTTTCTTCTCTAAAACTTTCAACATTCAGCCTGAAGATTACTTGATCATCAGTGTAAGTTCCTATCCTATGCTTATTCAGTGTCACTATGATTAACGCTGAATACCCCATTTCCTCTTTGAAGTTCATCATCATGTTTTTCTTGGGATCCATTTCAGGATAAGGGCAATATCTGCCTGGGGGTGCTCGATGGAACAAAGATGGGTTATGATTCAGTAATAATAGTTGGAGGTATACATTGTTCATTTTCTTGTTCAATTCCCATTGCCCAATTCATTCCTTCTAAGGTTATCCTCCCCTCCTATTTCTTGCAGATATTTTTCTTCGTGGAAAATTGATTGCTTATGACAATGATGAGAGTCAGATAGGATGGATTGATTCAGACTGCACCGACCCAAGCAAACAAAGCAGAATTCCTTTCTTCCTGAGCAAAGTATTGCGCAACCAACTTTCGTAAACATTACACACATACTACCGTGAGGTCGTCTGACCACGCCTGTTCTTATGGACGTGCAATTCTGCGTCCAAATTCTGATACAGTCGTGTGAAGGAATGTAATTACTAGATGAAGAATGGTTACGAGATAGAGAAAAAAAGAGCAAGGAAAGGTAGATAAGCATAGCTAGCATACTGTACTTTGTATTTTTGCTGTCTGCATAGAAGCCTGTATTCTAGTATTTTGTACAGTATACCTCACTCACTTTGTAAGACTAAAGTGGTGAAGCATGTCAATGAATAATCGACAGCAGTTACAACATTTCTGAGCGCTTTTCAGTTTCATCAGCAATTTTCTGTCAATGGAATACTGTGACAAGAATTGTAATTGCAAGTCTATTCATGCAACTTTCATCAATATACGTTTAATAACAATCACAAAATTGAGAAAAGTAAAACAAATCGAGGCGATATAAACGAAAGATCAAATTTCTGGAGAAGTAAAACAAAGCATGATTTACATGGTGTAATATTATTTCTGGGTAAGATATACATTCGTGCAATCAGCCAGGTGTAATATTATTTACATGGTGCTGAAAACACAATGTAGTGGATGCATTGATCAGCTTTTCACCATAGTGAACTCCATCAGCATTACAGCAGGCCATCAGATTGCACATTTACAGGTTTAATGTACATTCAGAACCCCAAAGTTCTTTTAAAAACGGAAACTGGATTCCAAAACCGGATTACAAGGTCATCTGAAACCTTGCAGGGTCATAAATCAGTGTCAACTCTAGCATCCTACTAATTTGCGTATTTTATTAAAAAACCCACCATCACTTGTGCTAACTGCAGCAGGCTCCTCAACAGGGTCCTTAAAGTTGGCCTTCTCACTCAACTCTTCGAATGCATTAACAACATTCTGTAGTCTGGCAACAAACTCAATCAGAAGTGATGCGAACGTGGCCAAGGACAAAGCGCTTGCACTTTCGTATGTTTTGGAGTCCTCATCTTCAAGTGGCAGGTTTGGATGGAATGATCTTTGAGCAGGCCAAGACAGCTTAAAACCATCTATTGTTGACGTTGAATCATATCTGCTTAGAAATGACTTGCCAAGAAAGCTCTTTGATTGGTGCACTAGAGTTTGATCAACAATGGTAGGTTCTGCTCCTTCATTCTTGCTTTCTTTGTTTTTGTTTTCTTTTTCCACGGCACTGGTGCCATCACTCTTGTTTTCTCTGTTCTTGTTTTCTTTATCCACAGCACTGGTGCCATTTAGGACTTCTTTGATTCCTTGAGCCTGCTTGCTAGCATCCCATCTTTCAGTATTCACCAGAAGGTATGATTTTTCATCAATCTTTTTTTGCAACTCTTCAGCTGCCATGTGGACTTCGAATAGAATATCTAAAGAACTCAACTTGGTCATCGTCTTAACTCTATCTCCAAGCTCGCGCAACACTTTAGCACCTTCTTCTCCCACTTTCTGAATCTCTGCAGCAAAAACCCTTCTGCTTTCTGGAGGTGCCTATAATCAATAATATATTTAATAAGGATATAGATGCAGAACCTCAGCATTTTGTTGTTTACATTAATAAACACAAACCTGAATTTCCGAAAGAATGCAACCATGCAATGCCATGACTGCAAAGGAACAGTGCCTCAATGCTCCACCAACTTTGGTGAAACTCCTCCAAGGATAGTTCATCGTTTTGTAAGGACCATGGGGTGGCTCCCATATAGCAAAACCAAGCTGAAAACACTTAAAAGGACCTAATCAAAATTCAGCAAATAATCTAGGTAGGACGGTTGAATATAGAGCAAGCACAAACCAGGGTTTCCTCCTGAGCCGATGCCTCAACAGCTGCTCTGTACCCACTATATAGAGGATCATCCGATGCTTGGTACACAAGTATTTTTGAAGGAATCCTTTCGTATTCCATGCATTTCAGATATCCGTCAACACAACCTAGAGTGATTGCCCAAAATTGGTATCAAGCATACAAGAATTTGATATCATTAATTTGGCAAGAAAATTAACAAATTAGATGCATCTATGGTCTATAGCCATTTGACCAATGACAACCACTAATCATAATTTAACTTAGCCAGCACGTGAAATGAGGGAAACATGTGAAATACTCTGAATTTTGAGCAGGGTGCAAGGTCATACCTTCCAAGGATTTTGCAACACCAGTGAAATTCTTTGCTATTAAGTTGTGCAAATCCTCTCCTGCCCAGATTGGGTAAATACCTATATTGATTCCAAGACTGACAGCAGCACCAATGGCAATCAATATAAATCTGCTTGTAGCTGTATCTGTGAACTTCCCAGTGGTGTACCCAGAGACCATAACATAACAGAATGTCAACAAAAACACGCGGAATCCATATTCATATGGCTTCATCTTCGGATGCAGCTTTGTCAAGGTTGTGAAAAAGGCTACACATATAAATCATCAAAGGAAACTAAACATTAGATATACTCCTAGGTCCCCTCACGAAAGAAAAAGATCGATCACTCTCAGAATGCCTCAGTGCTCACCAACAACAAGGATGCTCGTTATAAGAATCACTTCCTCCAATCTTCCCAAGTTTTTGGATAATTCTGCAACAGCTAGAGCAAAAGCTCCTGCAGTTAGTGTTCCCAATCCTCGGTTATACCCTTTGCTTAAGGTTGCACCTGCATTAACACAGATTCAAATCAATTACAGAATACAAAGAAACGAATTTGCAGGTGCCCACAACCATTAGACCCATCTTCTCTAACAACAACAACATAGCCTTTTGTCCCAAACAACATAACCATTTGACCCATCTTCTCTAAGTTGAAAAATTTTCTGTTTATGGGTCTACAAAATAGAACTAAGCAAAAAAATGATAGAGAGAACAAAGAACCTAACAGGCTAGTTTGAAAATGAAAGGTATCAAAATATATAAGTTCCTTAGCGTGAAATGAAATGTCTAACAAGAAGTATACTATTTTAAATCCCATGCAACGAAAGTAACATTTATCTATGTTTTTAACTTTCTGCCACATAGATAATGCCAACACTGTTGGTCATGTAACAACCAGTGTTACTTTTTCTTGCAAATAGAATTCAATTCTTTAGCCTTGAGTGGTCCATTATTCTTTGAGTTTTATATTAGACCCAAACAAAAGGGTTTCCAAGTAAATTTATTAATTTAATGATAACCGTACTTTAATAAGTGATTATACATAACAATAATTCAGAGAAGCGACTGGATTAAATTTTAAGGTCAGATTGTTTGAAGACGTCTAAAGAAAGCATCTGGCTTAAATTTTAAGATGTGGTGGTCCATTACCAATATAAATATGATTCTAAAGTTACGCATACCCGTGCACAGCTGCACACAGGTTTGCAATCGAACCTGCCAGCCAACAGGATAAACTATACAAGCACCAATTTCTTAATCCATCTACCACCAGGTCTTCAGCAATGTCAAAAGCCACTCCATCACCCGGTCTTCAGCAATGTCAAAAGCTGGGGCCTAACTAATGGACGGTGAGTTAGTTATCCTTTCTCTCCGGGGAACAACTAATTAACTTGGTCACCTAAAAGCGGACCCGTGTTGTACATTGCTGGGAGTGGAAACTTAACATCTCTAGTATCATTGCCTAAAAGAAGAAAGATCTCGTAATACGCTTTAAGCTGCCTGGCCCGTCTGATTTTCAGCGGAAAGGCAGTTGCTGATCTGCAGATCAGATGAACATTGGGCGGAAATGTTCATTCACCACTTAATTAGCATGGCCAATGCAGCAAGAACTGACTGTGTCGAGACCGAGGAAAAGACAGCACAAGGATCCCAATAGGAGATGACGGCACGCAAGAGATTTGAGAAATGGGGAAATTTCAATAGGACTGAACAGGAAACGAAACACAGCAAGGCTGAGTGGCTGACACCTTTGAAGGCAAGGAAGGCAAATGAAACCCAGAGAAGACGGAAGGGGAAGGCCGCGCTCACCGATGCTGAACTCGAAGACGACGACGACGGTGAGGATGGCCCAGATGGAGTGGCTGACGATGTCCCGCGGCTCCCGTACGAAGACGAGCAGCGAGATGAGCGCGAGCGCGAGCCCGACCTTGGCCGCGAAGATGGGCTTCCGCGGGTCGGCCCGCGAGAACGCCCAGAGCTCCGCCACCGCGCCGCACGCGGCGTCCCACCAGCGCCCCACCGCGGCGACGGCTCGCCGGAAAAATCCCTCCTTTGGCGGCTCCCTCTCCTCCCCAGAGGTGGTCGGGAGGGTCCAGGCCGAGGAGAGCAGCGGCACCGCGACCCCGCGCTGGTCCTCCAGCGTCGACCACAGCGACCCCAGCCGCGCCGGCGGCTGCGGCGTCGGCGTCGACGGCCGCGAGGCAGCCATGATGGGGGCGGCGGCGGATCGACGGAAGGTTCTGCAGGGTTCTGGTCTGGAGGGTCGAGGAGTGGGTGGGCCCTGGCCCTGCGGGAGGTGCGGAGCGAATCGCACTGGGAATTGTCGCTTCCGTTTGCTCTCGGGGCTCTGGGCGAGTTGGGAATTGGCGCCTTGCGCTGTTCCTGTCCGGATGTGTCGTGCACTCGTGCTGCTCTGCTCTCGTGGTCCTGGGCTCGGTCGTCTTCTGATCGTGTGGACGGCGCGTCGCTATGGGCTCTCGTTTTCCGCCTTTGCTGACGAGTTGGCGGTTTAGGGCGGATGGCGAATCTGTGCCGCGTCGGCCCGGCAGATCCATCGGATGAGGGGTACAGGCGTGCGTGTACAGCAGAGAAAGCGAGAGGGCCACTAAAAAAAACGAGATGGAGAAAATGGTCTTCTGCTTCCCGTTTTCGAGCTTGGGCTTGGAATGGTTGTAGTTGTGGCCCACCTAACTGATTCTTTGAAGGAAAAAGTCTTCTGATCCTAAAAAGATATGTCACACTCTTACTTCTATGATATGTTTTCAGAATCATGCGTGCCACTATCAAAACTTCTGTTACCAAATTAGTTACTAGTTTATAAAGTAATATAGCTAATCTCATACACAATTTAAGAAGTTCTTAACACATGCAACTTTTGTCATTCTTGGATCATGTGCATCAACTTCTCAAGGAAAGGGCCAAACCACCAATGTATGGACTTGGTGTACATACAATTTAACCATTTATTGCAAAATGTTGACTTAGTCATGTTCTCGCATATATGTGTATAAAATAAAACAATTGAGTACAAATCGCAAGAAAAGATACGCATATATTCCAGATACGAATCGTTCACCATCATGTCATAATAACTTACCAAGGCATTCGTTGCATATGCATATATCTGACGAGATTGTTCCAATAATCAAACCTCAATGCTAACGATAGATTCAACTGATAGTAGCCAAACCAGACACTGGTATCCGGTCATCCTGTCTGCTGAGAACAACGACAGTAGTGGTATGGCCATGCACGTCCACACATGTCGCCCCGTGTCAATATCTATATCTATGGGTGCATGCACATATCCTTTACTCCTTATATGAATAACTAAATAAACTTGGTGTGGTATCTTGGACATATTCCTAAAGTATACGAATTATAATTAATGTGAATAGACATATGAATATAGATATGCACGAGTCCATCTCGTAGATTGTGTTATTAAAAGATCATGGTTTGCCTTGGTATCAATATTTCTTATGCAATTATCAAAAGTAGCACAAATAGATTCACTAGACGGCGCCCTATAAATACCCGACTTTGTGGCTAGCCTTTCTCCCATTCCCAACAACCCTCATTCCCATTTCATAATCCCAACTATTGTGTAGTATTAATCCCTCATGGATCTCATGTTCAATAGAGAGTGGACCAATTCTGAGATCCAAACGGTGAAATCTCTCATCGCCAGGCACAACACCAACAACAGTTATGCCAACAACATGAACAAAAGGCACACTGGCATTGTCAGTGAGCTCCAAGCAATGTTCCCCTTGAAGGAGAAGCATCAGGTAACCAACTTGTACTTTGAACTCATGCTGGAGATGGTTCAAACAATGCAAAACGGCAACCAACATGTAGCAGCAAGCAACAACCTCATGAATCATAACTTTGGGATGACGGTGGAGCTGGAAGATCTTGCCATTGGAAACATGGAAGTGCAATACGGCTCTCTTGTGAAGGACATGGGGTCCATGAGGAAGGGGGAAGAGGTTCCTCACACGCAGCCCACTCCTTGGAGGGAGATGCAACGCACTGGAAGGTCTTGGACCAAAGACGAGCACAGGTTATTGATTTACTTATTATCCTTGAATCCTCTTACATATTAATTTTGGTCTTCTCATTTATTTTGCACTATCTTGTAAATACTTGGCACATATTTTGCACGTATCTTTTTGTACACTTAAAGACCATGGTTGTAAGGTATTGATTTTGATGGGGGCACTTATCAATTATATGATTTTTTGGTATCATTGACCTCACTAGTTCATCATGAACCTTATCCCATTGTAGGAAATTCCTCTATGGCTTAAAAGTGTATGGTCGTGGAAAATGGAAGAACATCTCCAAGCACTTTATTCCCAGCAAGACCCCAATACAGATTTGCAGCCATGCCCAAGGATATTTCAAAAGGCTAGAAAATCCCACCAAGAAGCAGCGATATAGCATTAATGATGTCAGCCTTTTCGACACCGAGCCTTTGGTGCAGAACAATACTTCATACTTGGAGGGGCTCGCCTTTCCTGGAAGTGCCTACAACTCAAGTCTTTATGGCTCTAGCAGCCAACCTGCTGCCATGAACAATTTGGCCCAGGTGACATTGCCACTCCAGCATAGCATGGGCCAGGCTAGTTGCAAGCATGCTACTAGTGGTCAGCAACAACAAATGGGAGCTAGTAGTTTTTTTGCGTCTCCAATGATGGCGGGGGATGGAAGCCACACGGCTTGGACTAGTGATCAACATGACAATTTTTTTTATGATCCATGGATCAAGAATATGAAGATGAACTAGATTTTGCATATGGTCTAGTATCATAAGATACATGATGGCCTATTAGTTATCCTATACAAGCAATTTATTCGTTATAGTACTTTCCTATATTGGGCAGGATAGTTTTGTTGCAATGAAACATTATGTGATATTAAAATATGTATGTGTTTGTTTTTTTATTATGGTGTTGTCCTTGTACTTCTCGTTTTATATAAGGACCGTCGGTATTGACATTACAATTAGACATATATATTAGTATTTAATTATGTATTCACATTATTATTTGTGATTTTTAATATTTATTATTTTCTGCATATTTTTACTGTATCCATGTAGTCTAATGTATATGTCATTAATAAAAATGTTATTGTGTAAGGATCATGATTTGTGCTCGCATCCTTGCACCCTCCTTATCTACTGGATGTGTATGTGCAACACTATCCTCCAAAGGTACCTAACCATATTAAATTCATAGAACAATTGTTGTGATAATTTCTTTAGCATTACGAACACATTATTTCTTAGTTTCATGCCCATCTTGTATTGAGAAATTAGTTTTGGTGAAAGTGGCTCGTCTTTGAGGGACCAAAGAAAGATCTTGATTTTCAAGGGTGTTTGGGATTCCATATAATTCATTAGTGTGAATATAATAAAGTATAGGGATATGTTCATTTATTTACAAGAAATTGTTGTTTGATTTGGATTGAAATAACCTTGTTTAGACTTTGGACGAAGGAGATATAACTTTTGTAAGATTTTGTATGCGTCCTTGGCTTGGAATCAAGTATCACCGTTGTCTAATTTCTGCCCTCCATCTTGAAGACTGAAGTTTTATACTCCTCAACTATCAAACCGTTTGTTTGTCCACCTTGTGTAATTTTGAAGATGGATTCATCCGATGTGGCGCCATGTCATGTCTCTATGTTATCGGTATATCCCACATGTCATAATCCATCTCCCTCCCCCACCCTTTCATGTTATTCCTCTTCGCCACATAATTGAACTACTCTATAGACGAAGGTTGAGGAGTTCACAAAGTTGGATGAGAGAACAAGTGAGAATTGCTAGGACATGTCGTAATTGATCTCCTAGCGTATGGTGAGATCATACGTGCATATTTGGGCGGGGGGTTCCTAGGACGGCAATGGTGATGGTCAATCTTATGGTGCCTGTGATGCCACATAGAATCCTTGAATGAGTGAACTGAGAGAAAACAATTGTTGAGCCTAGCCACCTCCAATGCCTTTGTGTAGGATTTAGACATCGAGTAGAGTGCAAAAAATATGTAAGCAATTTCAACTAAAAACACAACACTAAGCAAATTTAACTTTGTTGCTACCTTAATTACTAGTCGTTGCAAATCAACACTCACTATTCCTTTTGGAGAATAAAAAGACTCTTACACGCATGTCATTTAATTAGCTTCAATATGATGTGAGAGGATATGCTACAATTGTTCAATCTCACAGCATAAGATATATGTTAGTGCTAGATTAATAATAAGGTTAGTTGCGCTTATGCATTTCTCCAACTAGAATGGCGTTAAGTAAAATAAAAATATTTGTCCCAATCAAATTCTACTTCTATGGAAATCAATGCATTGTTCTATAACACCCCATCCTCCAAAACCGCACTGTCAAATCCTTTTGAGGGGCGGGCACACATACACATAGCACCATACTTACACTTTCATCTGTGGTTCGTGTAAAAGGGTCAACTTGAAGATGCTATGGTTGAAAGCAAAAGCTTATAAGTTTGCTCCAGCCTTGCTCAACTAGCAAGATGGTACTAAACATCCGCACTATGTGCTCATGGGCCACTATTGGGTCACATCTAATTTGGGGCCGGCTGTTACATGTTCCAACTAGATCGCACTAACTAAATAAAACAAATTGATCTCTCTTGGCGCATGGGCTTACCGATGGAAGATAATGGAACGGTTTTCCATGCAAAAGACAATACCTATACGAGAACTAAGGAGGAGAGAAAGGGGAGAGGGAGTGGAAAGGAGAGACAAGAGAAATGAAGAAACCACCCATTGCCACTAAAGCTGGCAATGGTTCAGGTGGGAACCGGTTGCAGCAGTTGAATATCGCTTTGGTCCTGCCTCAGTTTGGTGAAATCTAGTTGCTCTATCGATCAGTTCGATTTAGTTTGGTTTAACAAAATGAATAGTTTAATGTGGTTTGGGATGCTGGGTGACGTGAAGCGGCTGCTGTGAACGTCAAGCGGTAGGCGGTAGCAGCAGCGATGAGTATCACATAAGTGCACCGTAGCAGCAGCCTTCCGCACCAGTTGCAGGCTGTTTGGTCTTTACTGTGATGGGTTGGTTTAGACTGGTTTGCATCGGCGTGTCTGTGAAAATGAGTTTGGTGCGAGTTTAGTCTGTAGGGTTACGGACCATTTTCAGCTTTAATTGCCACTATAGTTTCTATTTGTAAAGTCTATAAGATATCACAACTATAGAACTACTTGATGTTGCATGGTAGATACTTACCTCTATTTTACAATAACTATCAACTTTGGTTATTTCTTTTTTAAATAAATACTAGGAATTACATGCTTCCCATTCTTTTCTTTAGACATTTACCAAAAGTTCATCAGGGCTCATTAGTAGGTAGGTGCTACCCTTACTAACTATCACTATGGTTACACACCTGCTTTGCCTTCTTCCTCCCGCATACTTTCATTGCATAAGGTTTTCAGCCGCCTAGCTCATACACACTAATCAAAGCATCTGCAAAGTAAACTAATGCCTATAATTACCATAAACTCTACTAAGAATATATGCTGACTATAATAGCGTGCTAACATAAGTAAATAAACATTGCAATGACATAGACCATTGTTGACGGATCTTATAGAAAATGACATATACATATGCTGCTTGTTATCATGCCGAGCCTCGTAAAATTGGTGTGACCCTTGTGAAATACTTTCCATACTTTCATAATCAAGATCACCTACACTCCACCGTCACATACTAGACTTCTACACCAAAAGGTAGTAACATCCCATCTATTCATCCACCAAATAAAGATCCACACGTGTTGTAAACCCTCTCTCCAAAAGTATCATTGCAAACGAGAAATGGGCTATGCAAAAAGAAATAAACCCATGCTCAAGGCATAATTAAAAAAAGAAAGAGAAAAAGAAAAGATACCTCATGTCCGAAAGAAAGTTGATGAAGATCTAAATGGGTTTTGCCAATCAGGAGAATTTTCCGATAAATATTTAAAAGAAATGCGATGTGTTTCTAAGTTGATGAAGTCAAGAGGATCTTTGTTTCCTATGTGCCCTAAGAAGAAAAATCCTGAAGAAACCTTTGAAGGAATGATGATATCAGTCTGGTTTGCCTAAAATAAAAAGGGGAAAAAAGTCTGAGAAATTCAAATCTATGAGCGAATAATTAAGAATGCGAAGTTGGTGATTTCTCTTACCTGGGGGGCAGATGAACTGGAAGCCATTTTTAGCCTGCGCAAAGAAAGATTTGGAGGTCACCAAATGTACGCCGTCGGAAAAGTTAGCCGGGGAGAGCTCGTTCAAGAAGACTGCGATGGAGGATACAAGCGGCGGGTGAAGACGGAGATTGTGAGAGGCCTTTTATTTATAGTCTTACCCTATGGGGGGTAAAAGTGGAATTTCGCGTAGTCAAGTGAGAATCAGGGTTTCGTGCGAAACGGTAACAAATCGAAAGGGTCTGAGAATTTCGAGACGATATGGACATCTTATCCCGAAACTGGGGGGCATGTGTTGATGACGTTTTTTGACACGTGTTAGAGCCGGCGCCTGAAGAGATATAATGAGAATCGAGCCAGAGTCAAAAGGTAGAGTTCGAGTTAAAATCGGTTCGAGGTGAGATCGGAAACGGATTCAAGGCTTCAGAATCGGACTCGGAGGACCGATTGAAGGCGTCGTGAGCTTTGGGCTGAATTGGGCCGCAAATGGGCCAAATCGTCTAGAGTCTTAGGTTAAATAGTTTCTTTCTTTCGCGTCAAGTTTGTTTGAGTCGTGATCGACTTGGAGTCTATAATTCCAGGGTATAAATATAAACCCTGAGGGTCATGAGAAAGATGGATACACATCAATACAAAAACTTTTATTACCTTGCATTTACTACTCGCAATTTACTTACAAGTTGGCGACTTCGCCAAGCTTTTTCTCTTTCAACGAGTTCTCCTGGGCTAGTCGAGGCGATCCAGATCTCCAAGGCTTGCTCGTGAGTTCTGCTTCTACTGAGTAATATCTAAGCTTTAGCATCGGGCGCATCGCTGTTGCTCCGTTTAGATTTATTCGACAGTTATCAGTATTTGCTAGATCTACAAGTCTTTTCTTGTTGTTTTAGCTTCTACCACCATCTATCCAGCTTAGAACATTATCTAATCGGCTCTGTCAAAGGCGTAATCTTGAGATTCATCCGATCGCTGATTAATCTTGTTTTAAGTGTTGTTTCGCTAAGCTATATCGGATCGCTTCACGGTCATCTTGTATTGCTTAGTCATCAATCGGCTCTCTGCTGTTTGATCTATCAGAATCGGCTTCTTGTGCTGTTTCATCGTATATCGGAATCGGTTCTTCAATATTCGACTGTGCTAACAAGAGAATCGGCTTTTCAGTTGTTTCTTAACGTCCGATTTTATCCTTGTCAATCAACAGGTCAGATTGACTGGCATGCCCCGGTTTTCAAGGCCACGCCTTCGTTCGTGTGTTAAGCGCATCTGTCACCGCCTGATTTTTGCGTCAACAACTGCACTGGCCTAGGGACCGACCTGGCAGCTACCTAACCAATGGCACTTGCTAGAGGCGGTTATTGCCTAGGGTTGGCCGAACCAGGGTTTTGGCCAAACCCTTATCGGCTCCACTCGCCTCCAGGCACCATGTGTCACCCTCTGACTCCTTCCATACATCGGTTATGGTTGATTCCCTAGAGTATTCCCTGTTCAAACCAACCTTGGAGCACTCCTTACATCAGTTATGGTTGAATTCCCCAAGTAATTCCCTGCCCAAACCAACCATGGAACACTACAAATAGAGGAAGAGACCTTACTTGCACACACACCACACAAGAGAAAAGTGAAGCTCCACTACAAAGGCGAAGCGATGCCTAGCCAATGCTCAGAGTAGACCTAATCATTGGCCAGGTTGGAATTCTTGGCCCGTGTCCAACTCATCACATGCTCGGGTCAGGTTCGGGTTTTTACGTGTAATTTTTGGGTTGGGTCGGGTTTTGGGTAAAAAAAACTGGTCCATGCACCGACCCATCACATGGTCAGTTCGGGTTGGGTCAGATTTTTTTTAGACGGGTTGGATCACATTTGTCATGTGGGGTGGTCTGTGATCAGGTCTAGCTTAGAGTAGAGAGAGAGATGGGTAATTCAGGAAAGAAGCAGACTCGATGGCGCCCTTCACTAAGCAAGCTTGTACCTTTACGGATGCTGCTGCATTCTACGAAGTAAGTATTAATGGCTATCTTATGGTGGTGAGTCTCTTGTTTGGTAAGTTCTATTCAGATCTATTTGCAGGTTCAAGTACTCTAGTCACATAGTGCTTCTATAAGTGTGTCGACGAGACTAGGGTAGTAATCATAGCATAGACGTCGTGGTGGTTGCCGTTGTTTGACTTAGGCCGTGTTTAGATTGAAAAAAGCGTCTCATTTTTACGAAAAGTTATCCACCTAGAAAACCGTGTCAGTTCATTTCTATCTATATGCACGTTTCCATAGAAACAATACTTTTTCATACATTTTACTCATTTTTCTCAATCTAAACACAGTCTTATATCCCACGGGTTGCTAGAAGTAGACATAAATGGTGACAACTCTATTGGTCCGATATAGCATGGAACCATTGGACCGAGTCACGTGATACCCCATAAGTAAGCAAGTGCCTAAAGCAAATATATTATCCTTACAACCTATCTTATCTTTAGAGGTTTACTAGAAATGTGGCGCGCCTTTGGCGCGCTTGCAGGGCCCGTGAATTTTGCTAACGGATGAAGAACATGGAACCAAGTGCATATAGTAGTGATTGTTTTAAATAATAACAATTTATGTGTGAGTTGTTTCTTATATTGTTGTTAAGAAATTAAAAAAGCCAACAGATTAGCATCTAAATGCCACATAGACATAGTAATGTTAAAACATTTTCCAAACACTGAAATGAATTAGGTACAGAATTGAGGTGAAGTACAAATGGTGTATTTTGTTTCAATTTGAAGAATCTTACCCTTGTTTGTGTATGAGTACTCTTTGTGCATTTCACTGATGAGATTTTGATAGAAACTGCATTTTGGGAAGTTTGCATAGTGTCTCCTAATTATTTTTTGAAATCTGAAATTGATGCACAATTAAGTATTAACGATGATGAAATTTGACCTTAATGATGTGATTGTGAAGTTTGTTACATGTTATATTTACATGGAAAAACAATGCAATCGTAGTATCAGTTTTTTTTTTCACCTTGGCAATGACGTATAGAAGGCAATGGATGACGTATGGAATACCAGTGGGCCTGAAACTGGAGAAATGAAAGGGGATGTCGGGAGAAGTATTTGAAATCTGAAAAGAACTGTTTGAAGAGTACCTTTGATTTTTGAGACTGTTAATTATGATAGTACGAGCACAAATAAAAAAATGACATGGCAGCATATTTGCAACAAATTACCAGCCAAAAACGTGGTTACCTATACAGTCTTTTCACCTTTGGTAAATGAAAGAAGCAGATAGAAGTAGCACCTGCACTGAGAACATGCATGGTGCCATTTCAAGTTCATGATTGAAATATTGTTGCCACAAACAGGTCACTGGACTACAATATAATTTTTGGATTTTGTACCAATGACAAACTTATTCATAATTGTATCAGTCCGGAAAAGAGGGAACGATTAGTGACCACACTGGTTATTCTACTAATTTTAGACACTAATAATTTAGAAAACTAAAATCATTTGAGAATAGCTTGTAAAGATGTAAATAAACTCAGGTCACAAAAGCAGTTTAGGATTAACCTTGAACTCATGCATATTGCAAATTCCATTGATGAAATCATCTATGATTAATGTTGGTAAATATGTAGCATACTGAACTTGGATTTTAATTCAGGAATCTAGCTAGTAAGAGCTAGTTGTGTCCGGGATGGTGACCAGAGCATGTATTTTGGGAGCAGAAGCAAGGCTATGAGGATGTGCCATGTACTCACGTTGGTCAAGTATAGCCCTAGTTGCACATCAACGCATCTTGTTGTAATTAATTATCTCTAAAATAGAGTGAAGGGGAACAATTTCCTTGACTGATTTGTGATTGAGCTCTATCATAACAGAATCCATTCAAGAGCAATTCAATTCAATATAACAGAAAGTTAAAAATCACTTTGCATCGTAGTGAACTGTAAGGATCTAGTAATTGTTCATTGTCAATTTGGTTTTCTATACGACTTAGTTGGGTGTTGGCAAGAAGTAATTGCTCAGCCACAAGTTGTGAATAACTTTTTTCAGCACTTGTACTCATTCTTTCTTCTATGCCTGTTTCAATTGAAACTTAAGCTACAGATTTGTTTATTTTAAATAATTTAACCTAGGAAATTATTAAGCCTTTAGTTATGTAAATCAATATGAGTCCTGACGTGGGGTGGCATGGAATAGAATTGTGGAGCTTACCTGTTAGGGGCCTTTTGTCGAACACCTCTTAGGCACCATGTTTCGATTTATAGCAAGCATTTCGTTCCTGGCTTCCTGAAGGTCCTGTCACTTCCTGCAATTTGCGTCTGTGATGGAGCTCTTGCTTGTTACCCAACTTTTAAATCATGATTCAAGAGTTAAGGGCATCATGCATGATGCATTAACACACCACACAGAAGCCATGCGTGGAGAAGCTAAGGAATGGGATAGTGGCCTACCCGCCTACCTGACAGAGAGGTTAATGACACAGAGAGGTGCATGACGGGAAGCTAGTTGGACTGCAAATACGCGCCGTGGCTAGCAACCATGAATATAGAGGCCGTCCTGGCATCTCCGAGCAAGATCAGGACCGCCAAAGGGAATGGAAGGGAACCTGTGTCCAAATGGTAGCAGATGTCCCATTGCCTTGATATCGCATCCAGGTCAAGGGCCATGCCGCCGCGCCACCGACCGCTGTTTCTCCTCGTGCTATGCCGTCGCCGCACATATATTCTCCTCGATCCTCACGCTATGGTTGGAAAGGAGGACCGGAGGGGTGAAGCGGCGACGATGGCCTAGGGGGCCGGGAGGGACGGGGCACTATTTCGTCTGGCGGCCATCGGTGAATTCCGTCGGTCGGGAGTCGGGACGAAGAAAGACCATGACAGGTTCCAGAGGATTCGCGAGCGATCGGGTGGAGGGTAACGAATGGTAGACCCGAAATCGGATCCGCATCTGACGGTCCATATTGCGAGATCAACAGCGTGGACGACTGATATGTTAAAGGGCGACGTGGTTTAACGGGCGAGCTCGGAATGCACGAGCTCTAGAATGTAAAAAAGATTAGATCATAGGAATCCTCTACCAAACTTATTATTATTATATTTTTTAGAATTTACTGTATTAGGGCCTGTTTGGCATGGCTCCTGAGCCGAACTCCAGGCCGGAGTCAAGTGGAGCTAGCCAAACACCCAACTCCAAAAATTACTGGAGCAGCCCAACTCCATGGAGTTTTTGAAGCCGCAGTACAAATTTGTGGAGTACCTCTTCTCCTACTCCGAAATGGGCCAAAACAGAGGTAGACGTGGAGTTGGGGTGAAATTACCCGCAATTGCCACTGGTTACACAAGTGAAACGTTATTTTTCTATTCTCCCGGTCTCCCCACCCGCTTGACTCCTCCCCGTCCGCGAGTCGCCTCGGCCCCTGTCCGCTCGCCTCGACTCCCCGTCCGCGAGCGCGCGGAGAAGGGCCGCGGTCCCGAGCTCGCCGGCGGCCTCCTCCCCGCCGGGCCTCGCCCGACGGCGCCGCCCCCTCCCCCTTCTGTCTTTGCCGCCGGCGCCCCCGCCTCCTCCCCTCATCCATGCCCCACTGAAGAACAAGGTCTCCCCATCCCACAACCCTAACCCTAGAGGAGCAGCAGGTGAAGAAGGTCGCCTCCACGGCTCCACCCCTCTGACGCCGGCGAGGTAGAAGGGGAAGGGCGCCTCCCCATCCCAGCAAGCTCCCCCAACCTTGCAAGGTATTGCATCCCACCTCTATTTTGTGTGTTTTTTTTAAAAAAAACAGTGAGTTCATGATTTGTAGAACATGCTCTGTAGTTGCTCTGTGCTAGTGGAATTTTGGGGATGAATTTATTGCTCTGTAGATCATGTTAGTGAATTGTGCATGCTCTGAATTAGCTTGTTGAGTTGGTATAGATGCCGAAAATTGATTGGAACCTATAGAACACTCGGATCCTTTGTGGTTTGATGGCTGAGCAAGTTGAGAAAGGAAACCGGCCAAATACATTCTTGAACTCAGTGGGTTATGCTGAGATTGAAAAAGGATTCAAAGATCGTACGGGACTTGTACTGACCAAGAACCAAATCAAGAACAAGTGGGACAGATTGAAGGAAGATTTCAAGGCATGGAACAAGCTAACGACGGGCAAACAGGAATCGGCTGGAATAATGGCACTATTAATATGGACGATGAATGGTGGAAGAAAGCTAGAGCTGTAAGTTAGCTACTGATTTATCACTTTTTTTTAAGTTAGCTGCTGATTTATATGTCCTAATATGTGTTCTTATCTTGCATATTTCCAGGATATTCCAGGATGTGGGAAGTTTAGGAAGCAACCACTTCAAAATGAAGAAGAGTTAGGAATTTGTTTTCGAGGCATTGTGAATATTGGTTCTGATCATTGGAACCCTTGTGCTAAGGCTTTGTTTTAAGGCTTGTAATAATTTAAATTATTCCATGTTTGACAATTATTCTATTTTCAAGGCTTGTCGTTTGAGATGAACTCAGATTGTATTATTCCATGTTTGGCAATTATTCTAATTTTAAAGCTTGTCACATGGTTGACCTTATTTTTGTCTATAATTTTACCTATGCTTCACAGATGTCTTCAAGTGAAAGTGGTGACAGTAGTGATGATGATGATCAGTTTTTTTCTCTCATTGAGGGTGCTGCAAAACTTGCAAAGGCTTATGCGAGCCTTTATATGAACAAGGCACCACCAAGGATGTCACAGCTGAGTGGAATGGGATGGGTGGCTGAGACCCTAACCACTCCTGGAGAATGCCACAGAATGTTTCGGATGAATGAACGCATCTTTCTGGATCTTCATGACAAGTTGACTACTGGGTATGGGTTGCAACCATCCAAGTTCATAAATACTTATGAATCACTAGCAATATTTTTATTTATATGTGGTGGCTGTGAGTCAAATAGAAAATCCCAAAATAGGTTCAAACATTCTGGTGAAACCATTAGTACGAAATTTCATAAAGTTCTTGATTGTGTGATTGCAATGGCTAAGGAGTATATAAGGCCAATTGATCCCAATTTTCGGTCAGTTCACAAGAGAATTAGAGAGGACAAAAGAGCATGGCCACATTTCAAGCATTGCATAGGAGCACTAGATGGAACTCATATTCTAGTGTCTCTTTCACCTGAGGAACAAATTAGATACATTGGAAAGGCAAGAGTTCCTACTCAAAATGTGCTTGCCATTTGTGATTTTGATATGCGTTTCACATATGTGTCTGCGGGGCAACCGGGGCCTTATCATGACACAAGTGTACTGTACCATGCAATGGAAGTGGATAAAGAAAACTTCCCGCATCCTCCTGAAGGTAAAAAATTCTTATGTTATTTATAACTTATCTCCATATGTACTCAATTATAACTCGAATTCTTATGTTTTTTTTTCATATCCGCAGATAAGTACTATGCTGTGGACGCGGGCTATCCTAATCGTCCAGGTTACCTAGCTCCATACAAGGGTGAAAGATATCATTTACCAGAGTGGCATCGAGGTATGGAACCAAATACTCCAACAGAAAAGTTCAATCGGATTCATTCATCAGTTCGTAATGTGATTGAACGCTCATTTGGACTATTGAAAATGAAATGGCCAATCCTTTATAAGATGCCCCATTTTTCCATGCTAACACAAAAGAAGGTTGTAGCTGCGTGCATGGCCGTCCACAACTTCATACGTGAGCATTCTAGTGGCGATAAGGACTTTGCTAGATTTGATCGAGATCCGAACTTTGTGCCAACTATCCCGGAAAGGTACAACAAGTATGCTGTGTCACGCCATTCCTCTGATACGTCTACTAATGAAGCAAGCTTTGTGAGCATGGACACATTTCGTGATAGTTTGGCAACATCCATTGCATTAGCTTGGAATTAATGTAATCATGTTCCTAAATTATGTACTTTGTATCTCGGATTATTTGGTTGGACTTGTACTCCCTCCGGTTTGGTAAAGGAAGTCGTTTTGGACAAGATTTGAGTCAAACATTGGGAATATAAATCGTGAATAACTTTTAAGTCGTTGAGTTTGGAAATGTGAAAACTACATGTATAGATTTGTCTTGCAAAATACTTTCATAAAAGTATACATATGTTAGTTTTTAATAAATATCTTTATAAAAATAAGAAGTCAAAGTTGTACTTTGGAGACCGTGTCGCTGTCCTAAACGACTTCTTTTACTGAACCGGAGGGAGTATGTCGGATTATTTGATTTCATGGAGTATTCGGATTATCTAAGAATTATTTGGATTATGTAAGATATATATTTCAGATTATCTTCTATGTTGATCTTGTCAGCAATGAACAGAATCCATGCTTCGGTCCAGGGATTACTTTCCAGCCGGTCAAAAAATTATTGGTGTTCGAGATGTTTGGACGCTAGCATTAGATGATCCACATTGCATCTTGCTGTAGCACACAAAGAACATATTTTCTTACGGTTCTTGAATTTCCAAACGCGTGGTAGTTGAGAATAACGGAGCAGGCATAAAACGATTGATCAGAGTTGACTATCACGATCCATTTCATAAAGCAATCCAGTAGTGCAAGGGTAAAATGGACAAACAACACTGACTAAACACAACTCCAGAGCTCAGAGTACCATTCTAGCCAAACACCCCTACCAGACAGCTCCACTCAGAGTCAGCTCCAGCTGGATTTCCGGAGTGGAGCTGCTCTGTCTGGAGTTGGAGCCATGCCGAACAGGCCCTTAATTTATACGGAAGAATCAAACGGGCACAATTGGGTTCATCTACTTCATTTGGGCCGCTAGCAATTGGAGGCCCGAAATAGCCATTCTCGTCTCGCCTGGGCCTCGCAGGTCTTCCGGCCAACCGCGCTCGTCCGCTCGCGCGTCGCGTCCTTCTAGAATGTTCTCCTCCGTCCGGCGAGATGTTCCTTCCCAAGCTCCCGAGCCCTTCCCGCCCATGGCGCCCTTGCATTCTACCAGGCGCGCCTCCCACTCGGCCTCTCCCTCGCCCCAGCATCTCCGCGACAACCTTGCCAGGGCAACGACACCTCCGTACGCTCTCCGTCGCCGCCTCCTCCGGGGATTCCCCAATTCCTCCCTCAAAGCCATCCGCATCGAAGAGGTCGCCGGATGAGATCGGGAGGTGGAAGGCGGTGCCGCCTGGAATGCGCGAGTCCGCTGCCCATGAAAGCGAGGACCTGTCGCCGCCATCGGCGCCACGGACGGCCCTGTGGTCGGCGGGACGGAGGGCGCGCGCTGCATGGCGGAAGATGGCGTCTTGGGTGCCCAGGAAAACCAGGAGCATCATACTGCTCAATCTGGTTACCATAATCTTTGGTACGGTCGTATAGGGGCTCACCTTCTTTAGGCGTATGGGTTGTCTCTGTTTGCATCTCATATGTTCGATGTTATGCCTAAGGGGAAAAATGGTGAATTGGGATTGATTATTAGGCGCTCATTTCTCCGAAAATTTGGGGGGTTTTTTTTGCCTCTCTCAACATGAGGGTTCGCAAATTAATTTTGTTGGATGATGTGGCTGATTTATTTCCATTTCATCTTTTACATCATCAGCATATAAGGCCTCGCTTAATTCCATTTATTCCACATTTCTGGTATGTAAAATTAATAAAACGACATCGATAAAAAAAATGCAAGTACAGTTTTTCAAGAAAGATTTGTAATCAACATGCAAAGGTTGCTTTACCTCATCATCTGATTTGTATTTGGTGAGTTTTAGTAGTTACTCTACACGTTGAATTTTCTCCCACATATTCAGCTAACAATTTCTTTCTTCCAGCTAGCAACATTTCGGTTGTGAAAGAGGCGGAGACTCTGTTGGATCCTGATCTTTTCAATATGTTAAGGTTCACTATAGCAGCCATCCCGTTTGCGCCATTGTTACTAACATCACTGAGAGATTGGCAAACCTTTGTTAGAGGACTAGAGTTGGGCGTTTGGGCAAGCTTGGCCTACCTTGCTCAGGCTATTGGTTTAGTTACAGCTGATGCTGGGCGATCGTCTTTCATTTCTGCACTCACTGTAAGAACTCTTTTTTTAGGAATACTACAATAATGTCTTCCCTGAAGTATATGATTGTATCACTGTTATTTATTCAACTGCTACAGGTTATCATTGTCCCTTTGTTGGATGGTCTTGTTGGGGCAGTAGTACCTGGATATACATGGTTTGGAGCATTTTTATCACTTCTTGGTGTTGCTATGCTGGAGCTAAGCGGTTCTCCGCCATGTGTAAGTTGGATTATCTACATGGACAGGTTAACATGTTTGTTTGGACCTTCTGTCTGCTTGTATTATGGCCTATTTTACTGTGCTCTGTGCCTCTGCTAATATTACTGTCGTCTTAACATTTTTGTCTCATTACATCGCTGCTTTAGTAATGTGCATATTTTGAATGCTTGAAAAACAAGTACATAACTTCCATTTGCCATATCGATTGATGCTCTCATCCCATGCTCCATGTCATCAGGTTGGTGATCTTCTGACCCTCATAAGTGCCTTCTCTTTTGCAATCCATATGCTCAGAACCGAGCATGTTTCCAGAAATATGAAGAAAGAGAATTTCTTAACCCTTGTTGGATGTGAGGTTAGCGTTCTAACTAAAACTAACTGCCTCAGTCGTGTCGGTTCTTTTCTGTTCCCCTTGTCATTTTTTGAACAAGTGCTGTTAAACCAGGTCTTTGTTGTAGCACTCATATCAGCAGCCACATACATTTTAAAATGCTTCATCCACAATGTGCAACACTGGAATTTCAAATCATGGCCACCTACGGAGTTATTTGGTATGGCAATGGCATTGCCCTGGCCAGCGATTCTTTACACTGGAACATTCTCAACTTCATTTTGTTTATGGGCAGAGGTTTGTATTTTGTCATCAGGTATGCTCTCTCCAGATGAGGCTATTTTTATTATCACTAATGTTTTTCCTTTTTCCAGGTGGCTGCTATGCGTGATGTATCAGCTACAGAAACTGCAATAATTTATGGTCTGGAACCAGTATGGGGTGCTGGTTTTGCATGGACAATGCTTGGTGAGAGGTGGGGCATGACAGGATTCGTTGGAGCTATTTTTATCATAGGTACACTTGCTATATTCTCAGTAACATCTCAGATTATAAATTTCTTTTGTAGTATTTCGATGTGTTTTATTGTTGAAGGCATCACCCTGATAAGTTTTGAAAATGGAAAGTTAGACATTGATTTTTTTTTTCTCCCTTATTTTTTCAGCCAGTAGCGTTTTGTTTAAGATATAGAAGTTGACCTTATTTTCTTCTTAATTTTGTTTCTCAGTCGGTAGCTTGATGGTTCAGATATTGGGGTCAATCCCAGATACATCTGGAGGGGACACTTACCAGTTGAACAGCTGAAGACATAGTACAGAGCTCGCCTTTCTTTCTGCATCCCGCCAACAAAGCAATCCGTGATGAAGCACATTTTTTCCTTTCATACGGTAGCTGTTGTTGCCTATCCTAGCAATGACGATAACATTGGATATGACTAGTAGGCAGTAGTTCAAGGAAGAACTGGCTTGGCAAAGGTGAAGGTGGCTGAAGAGTGGTCAGGGTAACTTGCAAACTGTAATCCAAATTGCTACCATGTGATCCAACACAAATTCATGCTAAATTGTGGTGCTGATCACTTGACCGGCTCAGATGAGGAACTGATTCAATCCAATCAGGTCAGGAAACTGAAACATGGATGTGTTGTGCATTTCTAACTTTTGGATCCGCTGTTTCCTGTTGTAGATCCAAACAGTGATTTTAAAAAAAAAGATTTGTCGTTTTCTTTTTTGAGTAAACATTCTTATTGTTTACCATGGGGCCTGTCTCCTTGCTGATTTTGCATCAAACTTATTTGAAAGCGTCAGAAACATATTGATCAGCCCTTCGTCCATCACGCTGCTGTCAGAATCTAGACACAACCTCAGTGTAGCCCACGCCCCTGCTAACAACGCTCCAAGACGGCTAGACCTTTCTCTATCCTCCTTAGCCGGGGAACATCCATTTCACCAATTGCAACAGCGCTATCTGGCGTTTCAGACATCAGGTAATCCGATTCTTCATCCTGATTGGTTCCATGGTTTCATTGGGTTGCTTACCCCGCGCTTGCAGCCACAGGGTGCCGGACCCTCACCAATAAAACTGGTCACGTTCCTCTGACCGCCGTCCACACGACCTGTGTGTCTCCTGATTGTCCTCTAGGCGAGTGCATTCAGTGGCATCACGAGGCCTGGAGCGCGCAAGCTGCTGTGACATCTATCGCCTGTCCCTGGCATCGTTCGCCGAACGCTGCAGGCGTCCAAGGAACAGGGGCACCTGGGTAGCAGCCGGTGTGGCTTTAGAATAGCCAGTGTGTCTAATCAAATCAAACAGATCAGGTGGCGTGAATGGCAAACTTTGATGGAACCACAACACCTCTCGAGTCATCAAAAATAGGATGTGGGAAGACATCCCAAAGAAAGAAAAAATGTAAGTAGTAGTAATATCAAAAAAAGAAGAGAGGTGGGAGAAAATTAGCCAAAATTAGAAATTGACCACTTCATGGCTAAGTAGTGATCGGCCACAAAATATCAAACTCCAAAATATGTCAGTAGAAATCATACGCCAGGAAGTCTAAGAAAAGATGTAACCAGGTTGTACTTCCAAAACCCCAGTTTTGTCCATTGTACAAGTCAAAACAGGAGATAGCTTCTACTCCTTCCACTTCTACTTTTTGTTACAGGGACTGTGGAGGATTGCAAATAAGAAGACAAACAGTAAATCTAATCATGTAACTAATTCAAAAAGGGGAGGGGAGACTGGCTGTTCAATAGTTGTTGCTATTGTAGCCGATGTAGTTGTTGCGGTACCGCATCCCATACTGCTCATAGAAGGTGTCTCCATAGTTCACTGCCTTGATTTCCACCATGCGCCGCTTGCTGTCCACCTCCTGGACCGCGCCAAAGACGATCTCGTTCGTCGCCTCGCAGCTCTTCTCATAGATAGTCTGTGGGCCTGTGGAGTACTGCCTGTGCTGCTGCAAGTGCTGCTGCTGGTGATACAGTTGCTGCTCTGGCTGCTGCTGCTGCTGAGGGTGGTGTTGGTGGCCATCCCATCCATTGAAATAAGGGCGCCCATGGCGGACATGGTGGATCTTCTCAGGCTCCTTGGTCATAAATGCATAGTTCTTCTGAGGGGTTGGTGCTCTGCTATCCAGAGGTGGAGGCGTCTCGTCGTGTGGGATGGCATAGCTATCTTGCACTGGCCATGGGTTACCTCTTCGCTGCTGGTGATGGTAGTGGTGGTTCAGGCGCTTCTTTTTGGAACCAAATATCTCTGCCACGGATGATTTTGCCCCTCCAATGAGTTTTCCGACTGAGGTGAAGAACCCCTCTTCAGTTTCCTGGTTTGCAGCTTCATCTTCCCTTGGCAGTAGTGGGGGGCGAACATAAGGATTTAGAGGCTTATGATACGGAGGAATACTTGCAATGCTGGGTCTTGGAGGCATTTGAGGTTCCTGGATGATAAAATTTATATTTAGAGATATAACTATAAAATTAATACACAAATGATGCGAGCAAAGATAATACATTAATTTGGTCAGTCCCTACTTTAACAAAAGTCTAAATGTGTCAACAAAGTAAATTGTGTGGTTTATTTTTTATGCGCTCTTCTATAGATGTTTTGAGTGTCTTTGACATCAGTATACCATGGCTGTTCAGTAACCTAACAATCCATTGCCTTACTAACAACATCAGTTATCTAAAGCGGGAATATCATCCAAACATCTAGCTACTTGAATCATTTATTAAAATAAGCTAAAACGCCTGCATTTTAGCTTACGCTACACATAGTATTGGTAGTTGTGAGGATTGATGTCAGATATAGCAAGCAAACAGGCAGGAATCAAAGGATGATGAATACTAGCTCTAGGGTAACCAAAGGCTAATGGTGAAGTATTCCTGAACCAATCTGCTGGTTTACAGCAGGCCTACAGGTTGTGGTCCACACACTAGATGGACAACTCTACCGCTTTTGCGAATGTAATTATGTACATGATAATTTGGAATAAACAGAAATAGTAGGACTAACTTACATCCGTTGTTGATGCCATCCCTAAAACCCGTCGCTGGAGCAATGCAAGCATGTAGCCAAAGAAACCAGCAGCAAAAAGCAATGCAATTCCTGTGATAATTGATATTCAATAATTAGTGATCATAGTTCAAACAGGGCCTTTCAGAAATTTGTCCTGTCAGAGCAGCAGCCATAATCTTTGGTCAAGCAATACTAACTGAAAGCTTAAGTTTAGCGTACCTAGAGGAAAACCAGCTTCATACTGGTATGCACAGTCATCCTCATGGAGTGGAATTTCCCGAATTGCTTGGTTTCCTCTATCAATGACCATGAGAGAGCAACTACTACTGATGTACCGGATTTCAAAATCAGTCGAGAATTTTGCATCATCACTAGGCCCGTCTATGTGCCCTCCTCTAATTGATTTCCCTCCAGCAATGGTTGTAACCCCTAATATCATTAGAATATAATTTCTCAAGAACTTCGTATGCAAATTAATAAATAAGGGCATTCATAGGATCCACAAGATCCTAACAAACTACCCCTAGCCAGACTCAATTAGCATAAAGATCCATAATCCCTTCCGAAGAAAGTAAATTAATTAGTCCATTATGAATGTAAGTAGTTACAAGAGAAACACAAATGTTCTGAAAGAATTTTAACATAAAAACTAACAATGAATCTCAAACAGTTGTACAAATTTCAAGTTAGATTTCCTTTCACCACAATGTCCTCTAGGTATGAAGTTAGAAATAAGTGCCGAAGAAGCAATTTTTGGGCATAAACAATCTTATTAATCACTTTGAGATTGTACCTCGTTACAGATGCAATTTTTGGGCACAAGTACTAAATAAGTGCTGGAGAAGCTCTAGAGAAATCAAAGAACATAGGATGCTTGGGGGGGACCAGACAATGTCATGTGGACTACCCACAATGGGCCATTTTAGCTTACCTGTATCACTGATCTTTCTTATTGCCATGTTCATAGCGTCTGCAACATAAATGTTGCCCCTATCGTCCACAGTGAACCCCATAGGATGGTTCATCCTCGCTTCTCGCAGGCCTTCCATCCACATGACCAGACAAACCTTCTGGAGAACCAGCAAGAAGCTTTGGCCTGCTATCTGCATTGTTGGATCCATTTTCAAAGGATCCATCAGGATGAGATAATCTGGGAAGCATCTCTTGCTAAATAAAATGTCTTCACTACTGTAAAATATAAATCATATTGTTGCAGTGAGGGAAGTGTGGCATTTTCTCACTACAAAGTTGTAATGTCAAAGCTTTGAAGTGGTACCAACCTTTAGCAACGTCAGACAGGGGAAATTGCTAGTAATTTCAGGCAATTAATTCATACAAAAGTTTCACTAATCATTTTTTAAGATGAACAACAGGTTCTAACATGTGAAAGAAAGGAAGTAAAAAATCATTTCGTAAACAATGGAAATCAAAGAAACTGAAGGAAGACTCCACAAACAAAAGGGGGAGTGAAAGCGACCACATTGCAAATAATTATCATGTGCATATATCCATAACAGCAATGGATAAACCAACAAACATTTCGCGATCGAGGAACAGCCCTTTGCCAAAATTAGCATGTAACATCACCCTCTACCAACCACTGAACCACCCAGAAGACACCTCGCTCACATCATCCACATTCCACTCTGTAGCAGAATCCCATGGAGGCTAAATTAACCAAACCTGAAAATGACAGGGAGTGGTCGGACTAGGCAGAGCGTGCTCACATCGTGACAGCGGGAGCTGGACCCTGTAGATGTTGCTGTTGATGGAGTCGAGCACGAGCAGGTCGCCGGCGGGGGTGACCTCGACGGCGTGCGGCTCGATCCCCAGCTTGCTGCCGTCGAACACCGTGTCCACCGCGTACCCGCCCTCGTACCGCACCATGGACCGCCCCGCCGCCGCCGCCGCTGCCGACACCACAAGAAAAAAAAAAAGTCAAGAAAACCGAACGAACAAGCCAAGAACCGGAACCGGGACCGCGGCGATTATTACCCGTCTTGGTGGCGGTCGATTTCAGCGACCAGAGGCGCTTGGCCACCGCCGACGCCGTGGCGGAGACGAGCTTGCCCGCAATCCCTGCCACCCAACACGAACCAATCGATTGATCAATCAATCAGCGCAGGCAGGAAGCGAAGCGAACGAGGTGGGGAAGCCGAGGAAGAAAGGAGCTCACTCGCGGGGTAGGAGGACGCGGCGGACGCAGACGGGAAGAAAGCGCAGCTGAGCAGGAGCGCGGCGGCCAGGCCCGCCGCCGCTGCCTTGGCCCCCATTGCTTCTTGTTCTACCACCGCTTCGCGCAGCGGGAGAACCAAGAACCGAGAGGAAATGGAGCGGCTTTCAGGGGAAGGGGAGCAGAACGGCAGAGGGGGAGAGCATTGGGGGGAGATATGAAGAGGAGGAAGAAGCCATTTGAGGACAAAGTAAAGAAGGTTCAGAAAGCACCAAGAACCCGACCTCTTTTGGGGCCCGGCAGTTCTCGCTCGCCGGGTCGAAAGAGAGAGAGAGAGAGGAAAGGGGTAAAAGCGATGAGGGAGCGCGGTGGAAGAGACAAAGGAGAGGAGGTGGAGGTGGTGGCTGCCGGCTGGCGCTGTGGCTGCTGCTGCTGGACGCTGCTGTTACTACTCGCCGTCTTGCCTCGCTCGCTCTCCCCTCTCCTCTCTCCTCCCGAGTTCCCGGTTTTCTGTGGGACGGTGGGAGGTTTTAGGGGGCCCGCTAGGGAGGGGCGTGCGTGCCTCTGCCCTGTGGTCCCAAGCACTGTGTGTAGGTGATATAGAGTGTTAGGAATTAGAAGTCAATAGCAAGATTAGAGGGAGAGGCTTAGGACGAAGAGTTTTATCAAGACGGTTATGTTGGTAAGGCTAATCCCTCTGGAGGATTACACGTTGTTAAGCAACAAAGATATGAAATGGGCTTTAAATTATCTCTCCCAATGTAAAATTTTATGTGTAGTTTCATAGGCTTCAAAGTGCATTTAATTTCAAGACCCATCAAACTTGGTATCCGTATAGAGCTAGATGAACTAGTTTCATCTCTCTCTTCTTAAATGTGACGTCATGTCATCAAAAAAATCCTATGTGGTAGCCTATTTAATGTGCATGAAACCTCATAAAACTTACCACTGGGACTGGCCTAACTAAGGCCAGGAATCAGACTCTCTCATATTTCATAATGATCGTGCAAGTCAGCAAAGTTATGGGAATGAAACTTAGCAAGGGGTGAACCCGAGCCCCCCTCGTCGCCCCTGCGTGGCCGATCCGGGCGGGACAAACGCCGCCGCTGCCATCCACCCCCCTCCCATCCCTTCGCCGTGCCGCTGCTCAAGCCGGCCGTCGGAAGTCCGGGCGGCTCGCAAGGATAGCGGCGACTAGGCGTGTCCCTACCTCCCTTCGCATCCAGGTGAGCGCAACCGCCTAGGTTGTCGATGAGGGCAACGCTAGGTGCGGTGGTTTGGCGGCGGCGGTGGGCGCTGTGGTGCCTCAGGCCGGCGTGAGTGTGATGGGGAACATGTTGTCGCTGCTAGTCCATGAGTGTGCGACAGACACGATGTTGCTCTAGACACAAGCCTTCACCGGCGCTCATGCCGGTGGTAGTGGTGACGGCACCCTTAGGGCGTCGTTCTTCCTGCTGGGGGCACCATTACGAGGCACTGTGTCCTAAAGCATGGGTCTCGGGGTGAAAACTCGATCCAGTTTCTAGACGAGCAACGACAGCGTCATTGGCGTCGCGCCCTCCTTGGAGGCGCTGTTTATGGAGACCCGTCACGACTGGTGGCATTGTTGGTGGCGGTCTGGTGGACCGTGTGCAGTGGTAGTGGAGGTGCGCAAGGTCAGTGTGTTGACGGCGAGGTGTAGAGGTCCCATGAGTGTTGGATGCCTTGGGCTGGCACACAAAGGGGCAGGAGTGATCTCGGTGGTGGCATGGCGTAGGCGATGCTCTCAAAGTGGTTTCGGATGTTCAGGTCCTTGGCAGAGCAGTGTCCAGTGTGGCGGGCAGCGAGGTCACCGTACACTTTAAGGGGTTACTCAGAGGAGTGTGGGGCGGTGAGAGAGGCGGGGCCCCAGATAGAGTGGCCAAGATCCGTATTTTTCAATGATGCTACGACAGGAGCGTTCTGCTGAAGCAGGCTAGAGCAGGGGGGATCGAAGGTCTTGTGTGCAGAACAGGGGGTCGAAAGTCGTGTGTGCAGCTTGAGGGCGATAGCCCCACGGTGGAGGAGTTCATGCAGCCGTTCGGGCTTGCAGCGGGCTGCGGCTTTTGGCATGGCACAACATTGACGTCTTGATGACGACGTCACAGTTTTTAACAGCTTTTTTTCAGCTCCTCTCACAGGTGTTGGTGGTGTAGGGTTATGTTGTATGCATTTGTTTGTGTTGTGTCAGTGTACACTTCAACGTGTGATGAACGAATGCTTCTTTTTCTTATATGACAGAGCAGTGCTCCTGCTATCTTAAAAACAAAAACGGTTTGAATGATTGCAAAAACGAAGTCATTGGCGATGTCGAGGGTACAGTATCAACGGTGGGATAGTGGCTAGAGATGCGGGCAAGGTGGAGGTGTAGTAGGTGGTGGATGATATCTAAGATGCACACACAAGAGAGAGGTTAAAGAAAAAGACAAAGACTATTACTAGTTTTGGAATGTAGGTTATAAAGCATCGACCAAAGGCACCGTTTTTATGGTGACCGAAAGCGTAGCAGCCCCTTTGTTTCCTTAGATCATTTTTGAGCCGTGATTTTTCTCTATATTCTTACAATATTTTCATAAATTGTTGCAAAATTCAAGCATTTAAACTTCTTTGTATTTTGCAATCAGCACCGTAGTATGTATAACTTCTTAGAGACATTGTACGCCACAAGCCTTGCTCGAGTCATTTCAGAGTCTGGCACAAAGGAGTAGTTAGCTCTTAAAAATAAAAATCATATGTTCTTTCTCATAATATTTTAGATTATCATATATATGCCTCACATTATTATTAGAATTGTTTTAAAATACTTGTAAAAGACTTAAAATTACCTTTTGTTTTGGTAAAACGATAATGCGAAAATAATTCTAATAAGTTGTTGATCGCATTGTTGTTGGTACTTGGACCCATCAATTTGGTACTTCTCTTTAGTTACTTCGAGGGTTTTTTTTCTACTATTAGATCTCTCGGGATGGATAACTCTCATTATTTCCAATTATTTTAAATTTTCTCTTATTATTATTCGTAGATAAATATTCACCTTATAAGTTTGTTACAACAAGAAGCTGAACTATGTCTTAGAAAATTCCATCATCTATCTTAAAAGAATTGTAAATAGGATGGCGCGGTATATATATGTTCTTATGCTCGAGTGGCCGAGAGAGTATATGCCTGATAATTTGTACCTAAATTTACGCTCAATCATATAAGTTCTACGGAGTACAAGATAACGCAGGAATGATCGATCTAATGCTAAAGGACGGATTTTTTTTTCTTTTTTTCTTTTTCTTTGAGGAACTTTAATTTATGATAGGCATTAGCTAGACTACGACTTGAATTTGCCATTAAAACAAATGATGGTTTACATCAAGGATTTGCGAAAAGAAGCAGGGATTGAGAGTGTGGGATATGGGTACCCAGGGGCCCCTCACCGACCAGGATGTCAGTCGGCCTAGGCCCACGTCTGACAGCGATGTGGACTGATCCATGGCCCGACCCATAAGATGCCTCGGACTTAAGCGCACAAGATTACAAAGACTTGGCCCGCAAGACAAACTGACTTGTAACCCTAGATCGTCCCCCTATATAAGGCGGCCTAGGTCAAACCCCATAGACATAGACAGATCTCTCTCTTCTCCCCTCATGTATTCCAATCCTCATCATTGTAACCACCCACTGACTCGCCATTGATCAAGAGCTTTGACGAGTTTATCAATACAAGATACCGACGAACACAGGACGTAGGGTTTGTGCCTCCCGGCCGCCTGAACCTGTATAAACCTTGCGTCTCTTGTGTTACCTCGAGCTGCCTAGCTTCGCGATCCCCTTTGCCTACAAATCTACCACTTGGCTACCGCCTAGTGGATTGCTGGACCTAGAGTCCGACAGTTGGCGCGCCAGGTAGGAGAGATCGCAGAGCATCTACAGCTAGCTCAATGGCAGCCCCATCACGTGATGTCGTCTTCCACAAGGCCCTCGAGGGGATCCTAGAGCACCTCGAGGGGATCCTAGAGCACCTCGAGGGGATCAGCTTCTTCGCCGAAGTTCACAGCAGCGACACTTCTGACTCCGGCTCGGTCGGCAACGCCGTAACCGACCCGGCGCTCGACGCGCTTGCAGATCCGATCGGGTCTGACGACGAAGTTCCGGAGGCACATCCTCGGATTGTCATCCCACTCTTCCACCGTCCAGGCGTGCTGGCCTTACGGGACAAAATTTCGGATATGCTGCCTCAGCACAGACTCCCTCCACCCGACGAGATCATCGCTTGGTTAGATCGTATTCACAACACCTCTCCGACTGCATTGCTATGTCGGAGGAAACTCTTCGCAGCTCGGTCGCACGACTCCCATTAAACCTGAGGAATGCCGCTGCCACGTACTCTGACGACCTGCGCAAGCCGCCGGCTCAGATCCCATCTGAAAACTCAGCCCAACCCACCCAGTCTCCAGATGGTACTACGGGAGAAGTGAGCAACGATCCCCGCACTTTAGTACCGGCTGGACGGAGTCGGTACTAAAGGACCCCTTTAGTACCGGCTCCAGGCAACAGTGGCAAAAAAGCCAGGTTAGTACCAGCTGGTAACACCAGCCGGTATTAACGTGCGCTTCTGACCTTACACCGCAATTGTCAGAAGCCAAGTTAGTACCTGCTGTTTTCCTCAGCCGGTACTAATTTTGCGCGGACGATTTAGTACTAGGTGCAGACTTCACCCGGTACAAAAACGTAGCCCGTTAGTACCGGGCAAAGCCTCCGACCGGTACTAACTTGGTCCTCAGCAAAAAATCTATCGAAGTGGTATCCACCTTATCTTTTCATCTCCTCTCTCTCCTCCTCCACTCCCTTCACCTTATCTCATTTCTCTCCCTTTCTCATCTCTCCTCCTCTCCTGTGTAGGACCGGTGGTGGGACTTCCGGCGGCGCGGGGGGCGGTGGGAGGCCGCCGGCGCGCGGGGACCACGGTCGCGGGCTCAGGGGGTCGGGCCGCAGGCGAGCGGCCGGCCTAGAGGCACGCGCGCGGGGAGGGGGGGGGGGGGCTCCCTTGCCCGCGGGCGGAGGGGTCCAGGCCACCGGCGCGCGGGGACCCGGTCGCGGGCGGAGGGGTCTAGGCCACCGGCGCGCGGGGACCCGGTCGCGGGCGCAGGGGGCCGGGCCGCCGGCCCGCGGCCGGCCTGGAGGCGTGGCGGGGACGACTCCCTTGGCCGTGGGCGAAGGGGTCCAGGCCTGGCGCGCCGTGCGCGGGCGCGGGGGGGGGGGGGGGGGGGGTGCGGAGGGGGGCGACGCGGGCGCAGGACCGCGTCAGCGCGCGGCGGCCTGGCGCGTACCCGGCCGCGTCCCTCCCCGCGGCGTGCCCTGCCGGCGTTCTTCGTTTTTTTCTTTTTGATTCTTTGTGATTTTTGTGATTCTTATATGATTTTTGTGATGTGATTGCACTTTATATATTCTTGTAATTTTAGAGATGTGATTGTGAGATGTGCTCCTGATTTTATTCATGTGATTGTGTGATGGATTCATGTGAAATTGTAATTATTCTGCTCTTGTTGATTGTGAAAAGTGAGAAAAGAGAAGAATAGAAAAAGGAAAGAAAAGGAAAAAAAGGAGAGGCGAGGGGACCGACGGGGCCTGTGCGGTTAGTAACCGTTGCACGTTAGTACCGGCTAGCCGTGACCGGTACTAACGTGCGTCACATTAGTATCGGACCTTTAGTATCGGCCACAGCGACCGGTACTGACCCGTCCTGTGACCAGTACTAAAGGCCAATTTTCTAGTAGTGGGTGGCGAATTCCAGGTCGCCGTAAGCATTCTCCCCCAGTCATGCCTGATAGGCCAGCATGGAGACTTATGACACCTCTCCACGGCGTGAGGTGTTCGTATCTGAAGATAAGTCTACTCAGGACGGCGAAACCGACTCCATGGGAGATCGGCGGAGACAGTGTGACCTGGAGGAGGCACGTCAACGCGGGCGGGACGCTCAAGCAGCAGCCGCCGCCGCCGCACCCCGAGGACAGCAGCCTCCTGCAGGCGAACCCCCCAATGACAACGCTGTTGAAGCTAATGCCCACCATAACGACACGATAAACGCCGACACAACATCAACATCCGATCGTTCACTCGGACACAACGATCTCTTCGACTCGGCAACAGTCGTCGCACCGCGTGACCGACCAAAAGCTAAGTCAAATTTACAATTAAATATTTTTATGGCTTCTGTAAATCGACATCGCTTATCGGCTGTTGTGCGTCTCCTTTTGACGACTATTAAGAGTACTCGGGTAGCGAACACCTTAATCCGTGAAACCTTGATCCTGCGTGCCGCCTACATCTAAGCCTCCACGTCGAGCAGTGTAGCCTGTGGTAAGCCGTCCTCTCCGTGAGCAGTGGTTAGCAGGGTCAGGTGCTTAAACGTAACAGGCTGACTACCCAGGGAAATTCTATAGGCTGACAAGAGCGGGATGCGCAAGAGTTCGCCTTCCCACTACAATAAACCACGAGTTATTTTATTCGGCATTATGCTAGATGATTTTTTGTTGTGTCCCTTTTACAGTTTAACATCCCGGCGACCACTCAGTGTGCCTCGCCCGACTCGGCTGCTCCCAAGCTCGGAGGCTAGCACCCGCTAGCACCACGCCGACTACTTTGACTCGGTCTCCTGATTTACACAGCTATGTATCTCGACCTACTACTTTCTGACCTCTTGGCCATCACAAACCTACTCGTCATGCTCTCTCGACAGTCTCGCTGATGCTCGGGGACTGGGACATTGGACATGTCTCTTTGCTTTGTTTAATTTTTCCTCAACACGACGCGTTACCTCAGCGCTCAGGAGAGTCCATGCTGGCTCTAGCTTCCGAGCCCATGCCCGACCCTTTGTCCTTCCAGTAATTCCCGAATTAACCCGTACGGTTCAAGTTCCCAATCGTGAAACCCTGAGTTCCGTACTCACCCCGTGTGCTACCTATGACTAAGCCTCCACACAGAGCATCGTATAGTGGTAAGCCGTCCTCCATGAGAGCAGTGGTCAGCCGGGTAACAAGGGTGCTTAACGACACATGGCAAGGGCCGCACGGCGTCCTACTCGGCGTTTTGCTCAAGGGAATGGGTTTTTTACACATGTACAGTGCATTCATAGACATGTTTCTGTTATGGCTCCGCAACAATACATGTTCATCATACGGATTGTTTAATATTTTACATTATGCTACATAATGTATGCTATGTCTTCTTACAGCTCAGAAACTACTCGGTGCAGCCTCGTCGACTTGGCCAGCTCCCAAGCTCGGGGACTGGAGTGGGCCGACCATGCGGCGTTCTTTGTCGACTCGGCCAGCTCACAAGCTTGGGAACTGGCGCAGGCCGACCACTCGGCGCACTTCCATCGACTCGTCCAACTCCTAGGCTCGGGGACTGGCGCAGGTTGACCACTCGACGTTCTCTGCCGACTCGGCCAGCCCCTAGGCTCGGGACTGGCATGGGCTGACCACTCGACGCACCTCCTTCAGTTTGGCGCCTTTCTAACAATTGGACTGATTATACTATCGCCTCAATGCTTGGGGACTACTCCATATGGAGAGCTCCTTTCCTTGCCCTCCACATGTCCCCGACAAGTCGGTTCTCTTTTTTCGAAGTGACTCGGCACCCTCAGGAGCCCGACTCGGCCACCAGATGGCACCCAGCCATACGGGCATGATCACGATCATCCCTGAAATTTTTATAGCACCGCACACCCTTGTGTCGGCCTGATGATCCAGATGCTTCATCCGACCACGATGCCCTCGCCTCTTCGTCAACAGACCTCCACGCGCCTGCACGTTGCTCGGGGACTTGTGGGATATGGGTACCCAGGGGCCCCTCACCGACTAGGATGTCAGTCGGCCTAGGCCCACGTCTGACAGCGATGTGGGCCGACCCATGGCCTGACCCACAAGAAGCCACAGACTTGGCACACAATATTACAAAGACTTAGCCTGCAAGACAAAACTACTTGTAACCCTAGGTCGTCCCCCTATATAAGGCGGCCTAGGTCAAACCCTATAGACATAGACATATCTCTCTCTTTTCCCCTCATGTATTCCAATCCTCATCATTGTAACCACACCCATTGCTCATGAGCTTTAACGAGTTCATCAATACAAGATACCACCGAACACAGGACGTAGGGTTTGTGCCTCTCGGTCGCCTGAACCTGTATAAACCTTGCGTCTCTTATGTTACCTCGAGCTCCCTAACTTCGCGATCCCCTTTGCCTATAAACCTACCAGTTGACTTACTCGGATGAAGAATTTCAGAGTAGGTAGGGTTCACAGTTTCAATTTGCATTCCATTGGTGGATAAGTTTGCTGGTTGTGACTGATTTTGACTGTTTCAGTAGTATTCTGTGAGAGAGAACGAGATAGAATAAGCCAGAACAAGCTCATTGTGGCTGCAAAATAGACAAGAACTGGCTGACCCGGCCCTGTACAGTTATATAGTGGGGAAATTTTTTCCTCCCGTCTTCATCATAAATCACTATACCACAACATAAGATTACCGTCGGATAGAGTTGCTGCAAGCCTGCAACACGATGAGGTGTGAGATGTCAGGTGCGCCGAGATTAGATTTTGTGCACCGTATCATTTCGGACACCTTTGTTTTGCTGCCACTACAACATATCAGTGCCGCATTCGTTCACGATGTACGTCTCACAGTACACATCTGCAAGATTTAAATCTATGTAGGAATGTCCATTTGTGCTCCGCCTTTATTCACTGCTTGCATGTGACACGCATCTAGGTTCTTCTTTCTGGGATCCATGGATAACTTTTCTGATGTCTTCACCATCACACAAACTCAGCAAAAGATGATGAGATCAGTAAAGATCAAAGGGTCATTGATGCATCCATGTTTCTACTGCTATAAATTCCTAGTGCCGTGTTTAATTTATTGCGCTTGGCCCAAACATTCTTTACTGAAAAGGTCTAGATATGGCCCTAATCTTGCATTGTTGAGATCTTGACCGACCAATAGCTCCTTCAAAGATTCAAAGACTACAGCATCGGTATTTTTCTCTTTTCCTTTTCGTAAAAGCATTGTTGTTAATTCCAGATGCAAATCGATGCCCCCTGGTTGCCCAATATTTCCAATGTAGTTTACGTTGGTGCTACACTCGTTATATCCTTCGAAGGAGATGAATGAATGTCGATTTAAGCGCAAGAACCAGAATACCCAATGAATTATTGTCATGGGAAGGCTGTGTAATCTTCTCACATTCAAATTCTAGAACAAACTTAAAACGATAGTTTTCTTGGTTTATTAGTGAAGGCCTAAGTTTCCAGTTAATTTTAAATATAATTGCGTGTTGGAATGCACCTAATTGCTAACACAATGCTTCTTTCTGCCTTTTGGAGGGCTAGATATGCAATGATAGGAGGAGCAGGGTTGAGAGGATCAGATATTCAGGTCACACTCACATCAGTCATCAGGCGGCCGACCGGACAAAGGGCTGCAAAAAAGGGCGCCAAGCATCGAGCCAACAGCAGCAAAGGCGCCAACTGTGGACTGTGCGCGGGGATGTGATAGCCTGATGACGGGTGCTCCTTCGCATGCGCGCAATATGTGGGGTGGGTCCAGGCATGATAGCCCTACGGGTTAGACTAATCCCAATGCATAGTTTCATTGTACGGTTTCCAATAGTGCCACGTCATCTTAGCACCCGTTTGTTTGGTGAGAATTTAGAGGAATTGGAATCTAATAATAAATTATACTATATAGCTTGGAATTTGACATTCCACAACTTTACTAAGCTCACAGATAAACCTATCCTAAATTCATAGGGTGTGAGATGGAAATGAATTCTATAGGGTGGAAGATAAAAAAACTAGCCTTATTCATTGGGTGGAAGATAAAAAGATAGGATCACTCTATTATATACATAGGGTGGAAGATAAAAAGATAGGTTATATATTATAATTTAGTACTATATTCCAGTTCCTCCAAATTCCCTCCAAACAAACGGGATCTTAATATATTTGAGTTCATGAATGAAACAAGGTGTCCCTGTGCACAAAGTTTCATAGGCTAGCCAAAACATTTAATTGTAAGTCATATGATTGGGTAGAATTGGATGAAATGAAACTCTTTAGCCCCTAATGCAAGTTTCATCAGGGTTTTATAGTCTTGGAAACAGTGCATTCACAGTCTCATTTGATGAAACTCCTTCCCTCTCTCTCTTCATAATTATCTTGCCATGTCATCACAAATGCTAAATGCTAATGTGTCACTGTATTTAATGTGCATAAACCTCTATAAGTTGCACTGGGAGTCTGGAACTGGCCTTAGTAAGGCATATAATCTTGGCATATTTTTTCACAACTATAAAATCCGGGATATAATCTTGCGTAAGGTTTATTTTATTATCACTTTTATGACAACAAAATAGACTGCTTAACTTATGTTTTTTTAATAATGGAAAATATGTTCCGACTTAAACCTCTCAATCTAAATTTATACATACTGTAGCTCAACGGTACTCACACACAAGCAAAAAGTTTAATCAAACGCACACATCATTAAAGGACTAGCCGCAAACGAAATGGCCACCCATGAGAGGCAAAGAAGCTAAGGGTTGATGTCTCCATTGTTCGGTATGCCTGGATCATCAGCTCCTTCATCTCTTCACTGTGTTGCAACTGCGCCCACTGTCGTAGCCGGTATGTTCCCCTGAAAAGAACCTGCATAGAAGTTTCGGTTGGCATTTGTCAAAAATAACATCATTCCTTGTTAGCCAGATAGTCCAACACAATGCCGTTGCCCATGTTAACAAGTGTAGGTTTGGTTTTTGTCCAGCTTGTTTTAACCATTGATCGAATAAATCATCCAAGTTTAAAGGTGGTGTCAATCCAAAAAATAAATGAACCGCACCGCCATAGAAATCTAGCATAGCACACTCAAAGAAAAGATGATGGGTAGTCTCATTAGAGCAACAAAAGCTACAAATGTTGCTACGGTTCCAGTTTCTTCTAGCGATTATCTTTTGTAAGCACTACCTCTTTTTAAGTACCACATAAAGATTTTAATCTTCAATGGTAGCTTGGTGTGCCAAATTTCTCTGTGACCCTTACCCCACTGTTAATCAGGTTGTATACATGGATCGCACTGAGAAAGACCCGTTAGCATGAAGAGACCAATTAAGGTATCTCTAACTTCCTATAAGTTTACATTCAAAAGCCTTGCTACAAGATGATACCACTCTCTTAGTTTATCACCAAATAGAGATCTCCGAAAGGCACTACAGGGAAATTGTCCTTTAGTACCGGTCACAGGACGGGTTAGTACCGGTCGCTGTGGCCGGTACTAAAGGTCCGGTACTAACGTGGCGCACGTTAGTACCGGTCGCAGCTAGCCGGTACTAACGTGCACCTGTTAGTACCGGCTGGTTTCACCAGCCGGTACTAATCCGCCACATCCCGCACGGGGCCTGGCGGACGGTTTAGTACCGGCTGGTAATACCAGCCGGTACTAACCTCTTTTTTCGTTTATTTATTTCCTTTTCTATTCTTTTTGGTTTTATGCGTATTTGCATGCGTATTTATACCGAATCCGACTATACGTACCTGTACTACTGCATTGCACGTATTTATATTACGTCGATATCGCATTAATATTATATACATATATATACATACATACATCTATAAAGTTTACTACTAATACTTGAAAGATCCAACAAAATACATGTTTTATTCTAGATGTTACAAACTACACTTGTATGCCAGCCTCGACATCAGCTGTTGCGACGCTTTCGTAGGGATCGCCATAGAATTCTCCGTTTTTATTGATGACTTCATCAAGCAGGAATCCGCACATAGATTCTTAAATTGCCCTGACCCGAGCGACTTCGATGAGATCTTCTTTCATGGACCATTTCTGTAACATTTCAAAAAAATATTTTAAAAAATTACATATTAGAATGAAACAATAATAAATTACTCTAAACATTTCAAATATAAACGTGAGAATAAAACAATAATAAATTAAATTTAATTAGCAGAATTGATTGTGCTCACGTACCGCGAATGCTTCTGCCGACATTTGTCCCTTTTCACTTACGAAGTTATCGATCCACTTGCATACGTAGTAACCACACAAGTTGTTACCTTTTTCCTGTCTCATGCACTATAGGGAAATGAGTTATGGCATAGAATAATTAAATGTTTATTTCAAATGACAAAAGAGGTAAGAATCTATTCATACCGTTTGGTCACTGCCTAAATCGAAGAGGGTCGACTTTTATTTTTAAGTGTTTTTCGAAGAAGTGAGCCCACGCCTTGTTGATCAGGTTGATGAGGTTTTCGTACATGGATCTATCTTGCCTCAACGAGTCATAGATCCAGACCGTGTGGGTTTCCATCTCAATAGCAAAGAGTATCCAGTGAAAGCTATTCATATACATTCACAAAACCAACCAATTAATGTTGATTATAATAGTTATTAATTAGCATTATTCTGACGGTATTAAAAAGTGACGAAAGACTCACTGATGATTGTATGGCAACAGAATGAATGGACACATGATTTGCTTACGCATGCCTCTATATATAATGTCGACCACTTGACAAGAACGTGATGCGTCGAATTCCTCGTGTATAACATCAGGGTCCAGGAAACCGATGTTATGGAAGTTTCTTTGGCGGGCAACCACATGTAGATGCATGCCTTCACACGTACTTGTCATCTTCAATAAAACGTGGCCGCTCCGATCATGGCTTCTCCTCCGGGGCGTCTTTGGGACTGCTCCCTTCTAGTTCCTTCATCCAGCGGTGGTGGCGGCGGCTCTGACGGCAAGCCAGAAAACCAAGCATCAAAAGGGGCTTCCTCCCGTGAGGAAACGAGGGGCTTATATAAGCAGGAGGTTAGCTAGGGTAGGCAGCACGCCGGTTACGCGGCCGCCGCCAGTAGTCAGTTGGAGAAAATCCCGTTAGGTTTTCTTCCAAGTTGCTTGATCTTTTTCTAAAGCCAGCCACGATCCTTATCGCATCCACACCAACAAATATCCCTGTGGGACTCCCGGCCTTTCTAGAGCTTTCTGGAACACGCCGGCTACGCCACGTGGCCGGGCCAGGCCGTGTATGGCGTACGGTCGACGGATACGTTCATATACGCTGGCAAAATCATGGAGGCATATATCTGTGTGCGCTAGTTGTCCGGCTCGGGATCAGGCTCGAGATCACGTACTAGCCCACGCACTAGTTAGCTTCTTCTCTAGCTAGTTCCCCTTGCCTCACGAGCGTACATATCTTAGGACGCCATGAGACTGGCTGTCGCATACTCACGTGGAATAGAACTATATACATAGATCACTTCATCTTATTTGATCTGAGATAATTAACATTCACTAACCACTCATGCACGTATGAGAAATACATTTTTTTAGATTAAGGATTGTCCGGCCTTCACACTCACGAGTGAGTGATTACAGCCATAGAACGACACCACCAAGGTGTTTACAACCAGCTTTCAAAGCTGTACCCAAACTGCTTACAGCAGAAAAACGCCAGACTGCACCCTGAACCACAGGACTGAACCACTCCAAACTCCAAATCACACGATACAAAGGAAGCCAAAAAAATAAACTCAACACCCTAGGTTGAATTATATTTCTGGACTTCCACCCAAACTTGTTAAAAATCTCCAAAGCAGTGACTTCCAACCTATGGCAAAATTTCTTCAGAATCTTCCCTTCTTCTTCTTTGGATAATAATGCCCAGCTCCTTGTCCAATATGCCCCTCTAAAGATGACCTGTAGAAAAGAGTTAGGAGTGTTTCGTTTAAAAACCGCATCATTACGACTTAACCAAATAGCCCAACAAAGAGCCGCTACTCCAATTAGAATTAGCTTTCTGATCTTTGTTGGCCAATTAGTGAGCCATGTAGTACACATACTATCAAAATCCGAGGGTGGCTTAAAACCACAAGTGACATAAACAACACCCCAAACAGCCCTTGCCATACAGCCCTTGCAATATGACAATAAAAAAAAAGATGTTGTATATTTTCTTCCCTACAACAGAAGCAGCATGTTGTACTTCCCTTCCACTTGCGTTTGGCAAGATTGTCCTTGGTCAAAATGACTCCCTTTTGCACATACCACATAAAAATTTTTATTTTGCAAGGCAACTTAACTTTCCAGAACAAATGCTTTTGGGTTATCCTGTCCTCCCTCATTAAGTCCATATACATCGACTTGACTGAGAACAACTTCTTTTTATTAGTGTTCCAAACAAAACTATCATCATTATTATTCAGAGTAACATTGACTACGCTATCCACTAGCTGCAGCCACTTCTCAAGATTACTCCCTGTTAAAGCCCTCCTAAAGGACACATTAAAGGGTACTGAGTTTAAAACACTCGCCACCGTGACATTCTTTTTCCTAGCTATGTTATACAGCGATGGAAAAGATTTCATCAGGGATCTTCCTCCTATCCAAATATCCTCCCAAAAGCGTGTCTGCTTCCCACTATTAACCTTGAAGTATCCCCTGGAGAAAACCTGATCTTTGATCTCCATAAGACCCAACCAAAAATGTGAATCACCTGCTTTTCTTGTTGTCTGGGTCAAAGACTTGGTATGCAAATACTTGTTCTTTAGTAACTGTTGCCACACCCCGTCCTCATTGCACAATTTGAGCAACCACTTGCTCAGTAAGCAAATATTCTGAGCCTCCAAGTCTATGATGCCTAACCCCCCCCCCCCCCCCCCCCAAACTCTTTGGTTGCCTCAAAATACCCCATTTTGCAAGCCTATACTTTTTTATGCTCATCACACTGCCAAAAAAATCTGGATCTATAATAGTCTAACCTTTTTAAAACACCTTTAGGTATCTTAAAAAAAGACATCATGAACGTAGGTAGACTAGAGAGGACCGAATTTATTAAAACCAACCTCCCTCCTATCGAAAGAAGCTTGCTCTTCCAGCTACTCAATTTTTTTTGGAATCTTTCCTCTACCATTCCCCAATCTTTGTTTCTAATTCTATGTGTGTTCATCGGAATTCCCAAGTACTTGAAGGGGAAGAATCCCTCCACGCAGCCAAAAATATGTGTAAATTCACTCACTCTCTCCTTTGCCTTGCCAAAACAAAATAACTCACTTTTATGGAAGTTTATTTTTAGTCCCGATAACTTCTCAAAAATATTCAGCACCAATTTTAGGTTTTTGGCTTGGTCAATATCATCTTCCATGAACAAGATAGTATCATCAGCGTATTGGAGTATGCATAATCCTCCATCTACTAGATGTGGTACTAGCCCTTTAAATTGCTCATTTTCTTTCGCTCTGTTGATGAGAGTTGCTAGCATATCTGCTACAATATTAAACAATAGAGGGGATAGTGGATCCCCCTGTCTTAGCCCTTTTTTTGTTTGGAAAAATTGTCCCATGTTCTCGTTAATCTTGACCCCTACATTACCTCCACTCACAATATTTTCTATCCATTGACACCAAACTAGGGAAAACCCCTTCATCCTCAAAGCTTGCTGAAGGAAAGGCCAGCTTACTTTATCATAAGCTTTTTCGAAATCAATCTTAAGAATGATTCCACTTTCCTTCTTCCTTTTCAGCTCATGTATGGTCTCATGCAAAATGACTACACCTTCCATAATGTACCTTCCTGGCATAAAAGCTGTCTGTCTAGGTGCAATGATTCTGTTAGCCACATTCGTAAATCTGTTAGCCAAGACTTTTGTGAAAATCTTAAAGCTCACATTTAGCATACAGATCGGTCTATACTGTTGGATCATTTTTACTTCCTTTAGCTTTGGGATCAAAGTTAAAGTCCCAAAGTTTAGACTAAAAAGAGGAAGTTGACCCGAGTGGAAATCCCGAAACATGGCCATTAAGTCGTTTTTAATGAGACTCCAAAAGACTTGATAGAACTCGATCGGGAAACCGTCCGACCCTGGTGCTTTATTATGTTTCATTTGAAAAACTGCTTTCCTTACTTCCTCCTCCGTAAAGGGTTCCGTTAGGATCTCATTCTCTGTATGAGACACTTGAGGAATATCCTCATTCATAGTCTCATTCAACGAGAAATTGCTTCTTGATTGTCCCCCCAAAAAGATTTTTATAGTACTGAGTTATATATTTCTTTAGATTTTCCTCTCCCTCAATCACTCCTTCTTGTTGTTCAAGTCTGAAAATTCTTGTCTTTCTCCTCTTGCCGTTTGCTACTAATTAAAAATATTTTGTATTGTTATCTCCTCTAGCAAGTCTCTCGTTTTGGCTCTTTGAAACCACTTAATTTCTTCCTCTCTTAGGAGTTGAGCCAACCTCTCATTTAAGCTTTGTTTTAAATCCATTTCAGCTTGATCCAGTATGGTAGCCTCGGCCTTTATATCTAATTCCTGTGTTTTTTCCATGAGCTCCTGTTTTTTCTTTTATATTCCCCGTTCAAATTCCTTGCCCAACCCTGTCTTAGCCTTCTCACTTTATTTTGCCAAATCTGCATAGATGTTGATCCCTTCTTCTCATTAATCCAAATTCCCGAGACTAGTTCAGCAAAAGTCTTCTCTTGCTAACCAGCTTAGTTCAAATTTAAATTGGTGCTGCTCTCTTTGTTTCGATTTTCCCCAGTGTTTAACAAAAGCGGAGTATGGTCCGATATTTCTCTTGTTAAAGCATCCACCGTTGCCAAAGGAAACTTTTGTTCCCATTCCGTACTTGCTAGCACTCTATCTAGCCTCTCGTACGTTGGAACCTGTAAAGAGTTAGCCCACGTATATTTTCGACCCGACATCTCGATCTCCCTTAAATTCAGACTATCTATGATAGCATTAAAAAGGAAAGGCCATTTGTCACTGTACCTATCATTATTTTTCTCACTTGGATTCCTGATGATATTAAAATCACCGCCAAGTAAAATAGGTAGGTTTTCTTTACTACACGCATTGACCAACTCTCTCAGAAAAGATTCCTTATACTCCGTTTGCGCTGCCCCATACACAGCCACTAGAATCCATTTGAAGTCTTCTTTTCTATTTCTTAATCTAAACTTAACATAGAAGTCTCCTTCCTCAATTCCCCCTATATCCAACAGTGTCTAAATTTACTCCGAGTAAAATGCCCCCCGACCGTCCGTGCGGTTCGGTCCAGTGCCAAATAAAGTTCCTTCCCGCGCAAAAATTATTAAGCGCCTGCTGGGAGAAAACTTTTTTGCCTGTCTCCATTAGAGCCACAAAATCTAAATTTTGTTCTCTGACTGTGTCAGAAACAAACCTAGTTTTAGCCAAGTCACTAAGACCTCTGCTATTCCAAAAAATTCCTTTCATCTGGACACCAACTTATTTATTTTGAGCATTGCACATTTACAAATCTTTCTTTTTCGTGACTTAGCACGTGACTTGTACTTTTTCGATGCATTTTTTAGCCCTCTACTCTGAAGGTAACTATCTTCATCGAACACTTCTTCCAACAAATCTCCGCACAAATTCTTAATAGCTAAACTCTCTATTTCCTCTAAGCTTTCTTCTTCACTATCAGAGTGTTCTACTTCCTCCTCTATACAATCAGGAAAGCTGCTGCCACTCAAGCCGTGATCACCTGTTACCAGACTCTCTAGTTCCTCTAAAACTGAACCACCCCCCTCCCTAAACATATTCCTAATTGCTTTATATTTAACGCAGCCTTAACCAAACAGGGAGAGAAAGGAAAATTGTTAGACAAATTACCTTTGCCACTTTCTAGATTCCTATCCGCCGCCCTTCTCTCCACTTTTGCCATAGTATGCTCATCAACTGAGTTTGCCAGACGCGGGCTGCACCTTGTAGGTGATAACATAGCTTCAGGGATGGCCGCTTCCTCCCTCATCTCCCTCAGGTTCTCATGCTCCTCCTCCCTTGCCCTTCCTCTCGCTTCTTCACTGTCTCCCTCCCCTTCATCCATCAAAATCAGATCATCATCATTCTCCTTCATCACTTTATCTGCAGCCTTCTCTAAATTACAGCGAACAACCCCATCAAGGATTTCCTCTGCCTGATCCTTCAAAAACTTTCCGAATTCCTCCTTGTTCATGTTTTGTATCAGATTTTTTAACCCCTCAAGATCATGTACACCACTGTTCTGATCCATCTTCTTGTTCTCAAAAGCTACCTCATTACCCTTCAGCCTCTTCGCCTCACGCCGCCCATCCCTTTCTTCCTGATCATCCTCCTCTCCATCCCCCTTTGACAGACCCACCCAGTTAAATTCCGCCTCCTCTCCATTCTCATCCACGCCTTTCCTTTCTACCTCAAACTCTAGTTCAAAGTAGTGGTCACCCACAACCACATCTAGGTTCGCAGGGATCAGCAAAGGATTCAAAACAGCCACAAAAATCCTTCCGAACTCATTTTTCCTTGTCATTTCCATATCCACAGTTTGTGTTGACCCGAGCATTGAGCCAACCGCCCACAGCTCCAAGAACTCCCTCAGCTCCTCTCTCATGCCATACACCCGCACCCAAACTTTAGGAAGCAAAAACCCTTCCTTTTTTTCTTGCCACAACTCAAAGCTCATCCTCATACCAGTGTTCACACCTTCCACTTTAACATCGGCACCGCCAAAAGCTATTGCTCGCTGCAGCTCGACTTTAGATGGAAATTTGGTAATGAAAGAACCTTCAAGTTCGGTAACCTCCCACTTCCATCTACCCCCGAACAGCCTATGGAGTTGTGCTATTACTTGTTCCTTGTCTAGATGCCCACCTTCCACCTTGATCCTTGCCATCTTAGATTCTTTTCTTGCTCTTGCCAAAGGGGGATGCGGAATGTGGTAGAATCCGAGCCCATGGACAGCGTACCCCACCGCATGTGCTACCGGCCTTGGAAGCTTGAGAATCGGACACTTGTGATTCATGTGTTCATTGTGCTTGTTGCAAATCACACAGTAAATCTCGGCAGTGCACTTAGCTGTCGCATGCCCTTTCTTTGTACATCTTGAACACTTCACTCCCCCCTGGATTCTTCTGTCTCACCATCTCCTTCTTCTCCGGCCTCCTCCATTGCCACATCCCCAAGCTCCTGCACTTCCTCCCCTTCTCGCGCGCCTACTGGCCGCCTTATATCCTGCCCCTTTCCTTCTCCAACTTTCCGGTCCCCTGCACTATCTATCTCGGTCTTTCTGCTCCACTCCTTGCCATGCCTGAAACCACCCCGTTGCTGATAGCTTCCTCGCTGCCCTCTTCTACCTCCAAAACCCGATCTTGACCTGTTCAAGAATGGACCTCCTCCTCCATGAGAAGGATGGGCTGCCATACCCTAGTTACCTCGTACGCCTCCATATGCACCTCCTCTTCCATACCTCTCCTCCCTACCCTCTGCACAACCAGGACCATAGCTGGGGGCGCCACCAAATCCCCGTCCCTGCGCCATACGTCCTCCAGCAAGGCCGCGCGATGCGCCTCCTCCATGTCCACCGGCCCTCCACATCTCGTTGTCTCCTCTTCGCCTTCCCTGTCTCGCTGGCGTTTGCTCTCAATTGGATTTGGAATGCAAAGCGTTCGCTTGTGTGGCTCTAGGGCTAGGACGTGAGCCGCCCCTGCTGAAAAGCTGCCCCAACTCTCTGCTACCTCGAAACGTTGTATGGGCCCCAACACGGACGTAGCCCATTTTGCCGGCCCACCTAACTGGCCCATCATGCGTCTGTTCACGTTCCGGGAGGAGTAGATCAGCCGCCTCTGGATCTTGCGATAGCGCCGCCGCCGTCTCCCTCCTCCCCGGCGAAGAACTGCCCACCGAACTCCTTCCCTCTTCTCCCTCTACCATCTCCCGTAGCGTTCTCCTTTCTGAGCGGTCCTTAGTCCGTTTATCATTAATCAAGAAATCTCCTAAAACCATTTTAGATGAGCTCCTTCTCTTAGGAAGATGGCCTATCCATGGCCGAACCTTGTTGTGCTTTCCTTTCAATCTGCCTTCCTTGTTCCATTTTTTAGATGGAATATTTCTTACTTTTTCTGGGATTTGAATGTCGATGTCGGCACTTTTCGTGTGCCCTGCTTGATTCGAGCCCATCATGAACCTTGTTCCGCCATTGGACCCCTTATCCTCTTCCAAAGATTCCTCATCTGAGCTGAGCTCGCCTTCAATCGGCCAGAAACGTGAGCCGCATCCTACCCTTCTGAGCCCGCTTAGGGGATCTACTGGGTAGTTGCTCTCACTCACTGTCTCTGCCGTTAAGGCCTCACCATTTTCCCCATCCGAGTCTGCAAAGAGAGCATCCCTTACCTTGGCGTTCCCTTGTGCTCGTGGAGTGTCTTGCTTACCTGTAGCGCGTGGCGCTAACGTCAGCCTTCTCCGGCGAGCCGCCGCCGCCGTCCTTGCTTCAGTCCTTGACGAGCGCCCCAGGGGGCCGTCCGCCTCCGACTCCTCGCTTTCACTCATCGGCCCGTCTGTAGTTGGTTCTGTGGTTCTAAAACCACTTTGTGTCTATGAGAAATACATGCAACAAGTTAGCTAGCTTCCTTCTCTTAATTTCTTGCTTAGATATAGCACATATGACTCATATCAAAATATGCTAATATACTTGAAAAATTTGCACAAAATCTCGTCGAACACTGAGATGACTATGCAGTGTGGTGACAAAACATACGTCATATATAATGGGCTGATTTTCTGAGACGGTGGGAAGTCGTCTAGGATAATCCATATCTTAGATCGACATTAGGACTATCAAAGACAGACATGTGTTATCCTATACGGCTGATGTCTCAGGTCGAAAGATAATCCCTTTTACCATTGAGGGCCCAGCTTGAAAGAACGAAAAAGGCAATCCCTTTATCCCAAACAGATCGATTAATGCATTGTGAACCAAACACATTAATATATACTATGAAAAGTTGGGGTAACGAAAGTTGAGTAATGCCGCGTGCAAGACGATCAAAGTTCATTGTTTGACATTATATCAAATGCTGATGTGGATTTGCTTGCCTATACTGTGCTACATGCGCCTTTATTGGAGACTCCCTTATTGCTTGATGTAATTTTCTCTTAGATGTGAAATGAACAAAAGAGGGAAATGATCTCTTGATCGTTCGATATAAACATTCAGAAGATCATAGGTGGTGGAATTGAAGCACCAAGATACAAAAGTTAAATGAGTCATATATATCATTATATCAACCCTTGTATGTATATCCGTTCATAGATTTTCAATAATTGATCTCCCTTATTATTGGACTGAGGTCTCACTCAAGGTTCTAATTAATTTTGTTCAAAGATTTCAGAGATTTTGGATATTAATTGATTAATTTTCAAGCTTTTGCTTCCCGTATGCTATAAATACAAGTAGTGTTCAATGCCATCTTCACATGTACAAGGTAGCGCGGTAGCACATAAGCAATACTTAGTCCTAGTCACATACAATTCCATACTGGTTAATGATGTTTATGAAAGCAGCCATCCAACTTATAGTTTTTGCTTTTGTTTTTACCACGTTTATTTACGCGTGTGCGCGATCAACTTCTGGCAGTCTTTGCAGATCCAACAAGAAAATTAAAATGAAGAATATGATTCTACGTACGTAATTCAATTTCTATTGTATCTAATTGCTATGCTACAATGTGACTTCTAGTTGTGTAGAATAAAAATTCAATTATTGGGAAACAAAACGCAATAATTGTACCTAAAATTAGAATCGTCTTATGTCAAGGAATTCACGAGTCCAAGAAATTCACGAGCTAGACGTACACGCGGCCAGGAAACCATCTGAATCATCTCGGAGTACGTGACAAGTACGTCCGGCGCACACACGCGTGGTCGACATATAGTAGCTCCATGCGCGCGCCGGCGTAGTTATTTCCAGGCCACCTCACGAATCACACGACCCAAAAACATACCAGCCATGTCCACCGAGCGCCAAGAAGACCCCGCCGTCGAGCCTCCGCCTCGGCAACCGCCCCTTCCTTTCGATCTCCTGCTCGAGATCGCGGCGCGCTCGGACGCCACGACCGTCATCCGCTGCGCCGCCGCGCGCAAGCCCCTCCGCAGCGCCATCCTCGACCCGGCCTTCCGCCGCTCCGCCAACGGCTGCGGCGGCTTCGACCCCGCCCTCCTCCTTGGCGTCTCCTACCAGCTCCAGGAACGTGCCGCCGTCGCCGTGACCTCCCCGCGCGTCCGCCTCGACGCCGCCACCACCCCGTCCGCCGACTCCGACTGGCTTCCCGAGTACTCATCCCGTGATGGGCTCCTCCTCCGCCGGGACATTCTAGAGAAAAGGGTAATCAACCACAGGGTGTACCTTGATAGGATTCTAGGATCAACTAGCAGTAGATTAATCACGGGTACAACTTGATAATAAGGATTAAAACATGTGCATGCATGAACTACATCTAGATCTAAAAGAACTACATCTAAAAAGGGAGAGCAGGAACACAGACCATTGGTGGTGGCGACGGGGTCGACGGCGGCCATGGCGGAGGTGGCGGTCGCAGGGGCGACCGCAGGTGGGGAAGGCGCTGGCGTGTGGTGGCTCTCCGGTTGAGGTCGGGGCGGTGGCCCCTCGTCCTCCGGATTCACCCGGAAGTCGCCGGCGGCGCTGGTGCGGCTTTCCGTTGTTCCAGTGCCCCTCGATCGGTAGGGTTTGTGGGATGATGGCTGGCGGCGGTAAACCTCGTGCCCTGCGCACTAGCCCCCCACCCCTTTCGTTATAGCACTGTACAACGGGGGCCCACCAACCAATGCTAGGTTGGGCTCCCCCGATCAGGTTGCATGGACCGAGCCCACACGGCCTTTGGGCCGTGGTGGTGGAGATCGACCTAACAATCTCCCCCTCGATCTCACCTTATGTTTTCTTACCTTAAGCTCTTTGCCTGACATCCACTTCTTAACAAAAAAGCACATTGAGCATGAGTCATCAAAATTGTCATTTCAATTAGATTAATCAGCCACAATAAACTTCTCCATTACGAAGGATCATAACTCGGGCCTTTATCCAGTGATCATAAGGCTTTCCTTTAAACCCATACCGGTAATGTGTTCTCTAAACACACTGGGTGGTAAGCCTTTTGTGAGCGGATCCGCTAGCATATTTTTCGTACTTATATGCTCCAGACTTATAGTGTGATCCTGGATTTTATCTTTCACAATATAGAACTTTATTTCTATTGGTTTGGTAGCATTACTTGACTTGTGTCGGTGTTCTACCGTCGATCCTACCGAGGGGTATCCCGAGGTAGTAGAGTTTCAGGTGGGTTTCGCCGAGATCAGGAACGCAAAGGCAAAGAGACTCAGGATTTTAGACAGGTTCGGGCCGCTTAGAAGGCGTAATACCCTACGTCCTGTGTGGTGATTGGTGATGAGATCGTGTCTTCTCTGTTGAGAGACTTGGGTTCTTTTGGAGAGGATCCCAGCCCAGCCTTATATACACGGCGGGCAGGGTTACAAGGTCAGTTTCGAGTTGAATCCTAACCAATTACTACTTGGAGAGTGCTTTACAAGGCAATCCGAGTAGTTTACAAAGTCATACGACTAGTTTCCATAACGAGAAGAGTCCTTGCAGTACTCTACTCGTGTTCTTCACGCCTGGTACGACTCTGACTGGAGAATCCATGTGTCCCTGTGGGCCCATGGTCGTACCTCCAACAAGCCCCTAAGCGCTTCATCGTCGAGTATCGTCAACTGAGTGCTTGCCAAGGCAATCGAGTGCTTTTTCGAGTTCTTCGAGTGCTTGATCAGTCTTGGACAGGTCTTGGTTGTCATGAGGCCATGAGGTGCTTAAGCCCCGTTTATCTTGATCAAATCAGTAGTCTTCAAAATATTATATGGTGTGCGATAAAAATCGCACTCCATATGGAGTAGCCCCCGAGCCTTAAGTTGAATCGAAGAATCAGGTTGAGGGTCCACAGAATCTTGAATCTTCATCTTGTTCTTGAAATGTGCAATTTGGAAAAATTGCACTTGATATCAAGTAGCCCCCGAGCCTTGGGTTGAATCAAAGAATCAAGCCGAGGGTCTTGATTTAAGTCTTCAGTCTTCAGAAAAAATGAAATCAGCAGTCGCTGTATATCGCCTATCAGCCCCCGAGCCTTGAAACGATTCAGAATGATCAATTCAAGGGTCCAGCGAGCGTAATGTTCATCGAATCATCTTGGAGATCATCATCCGAGTGGTAATTTGCGCCCAGAAATAATGGTCACATCAAATCTTCTTGGAGATCATCATCCGAGTGGTTTTCTTGTACCCAGTCCCCGAGCATAGGAGCCAGCGGAGATGCATCGAGTAATATGTAGTCGAAATAGCCACCATCAATAGAGTAGCGAAACAGAGGAGGTCGTGGTTGACTTGTCACGCCGCGATCTCCCCAGAAACAGGAGTCAGGTGCCAATGTAGTCGAGGCCCCATCATTGGTACTTGGCGACTCAAATATGCTGGAGAAAGACAACTAGGTAAGCTTGATGGCGAACCGAGTTGTAATTTTAGCGTCAGCCCCCGAGCCTGGAAGCTGGTGAAGATGTGATAGCACGCTGTGCGGCCTAGAGAGTTGTCATCCTGCCACCGTGGGGTCGAGGACGAGTGGCAATTGCCCTGGTTCGTCGTAGCTGTTCCATTGATCTGTCCTGGAGAAGGTAATTGGAACCTCCGAGTACTTTAGGTATCTGGGGACGGCTGGCTCAATTGCCATTATGTGCCGTAGAGCGAGTTTATGCTTCCTCCGAGTGGGGAAACCATAGTCGCCCCCCATGATGACCATGAGTACATTCTTGGGCTTTTGGAACTTGGGCGTCTGGTCCTCGTCGTCGTCTTCTTCTTCGTCGTCGGCCCTATTCCTTGTTCTTGGCTTCGGGATCGAGTGGTTCCCTTGCCGTCTTCTTCTTGGCCTTGTTCTCTCGATCCTTCTCAGCGTATATGCGTTGGAGATCGTAGCACTGGCCCATGGTGTGCTTATGCTTTGGGTGCATTGGGCACGGTCTGTCCATGATCTTCTCAACATCGCTCTTGCCGGGGTAGTTCTTCTTCTGGCTTCGCATGCCAGTCTCCAGAGCCGCGACTGTGTCGTCTGGCTTGCGCTTGTTGTTCTGGGAGCCTTGCTGACCTTTGTTGTTTTGCCTCTCCCTACCCTGGGGAGGGCCATACTTCTCGAGGTCGCGGTCTTCTTGCTCAGACCACGTCTCGACTTGGTCACGCAGGGCGTCCAGAGTCCTTGGTCGATGCAGGCCAAATTGCCTGTCAAAGAACCTGTTGGTGATGCCGTTCTGGAACAAGTCGATGCAGTCACGATCAGAGACGTCCACCACCAGAGTCTTGATTTCCATGAAGCGGCGCATGTAGTCGCGCGCGCTTTCTCCTTTGTGCTGCTTGCACATGGCGAGGTCGTGTCGAGTCTTGGGGCGACTGTATGTGCCTTGGAAGTTCGACACGAAGATCTTTTTTAGGCGTTCCCAGGAGTCGATGGAGCGTCGTGGCAGGTTTTCAAACCATGTGAGTGGAGCAGGCTCGAGTGCCTATTGGGAAGTATCTGCACTTGATGGCGCTGTTGCCACCCGCGCACTCAATAGCTGTAGAGTAGATACGCAACCACGACTCAGGGGAGGTCTTGCCGTTGTACTTCTCGAAGCCGACTGGTTTGAATGGTTGCGGGTAAACCGCCATCTGGATGTCCCTGGAGAACATTGGGTACTCGTCGTCTTCTTCCTTGTACCCCCGGGCTTCATCACGCCTCTTGGATTCAAGGATGGAGCGTGCGTCGCGATTGGCTGTTGATGGTTTGCCGGAGGTCGACACTGTGTGCCGGCCCGTGGGATGATGTAGCAGCGTCGTTGCGAGTACGTCCACCTCATTGACGATCATCCTCTGGCCGGTGTGGGGGTGCGCCTTTTGCGTGGTTGGCTTCTACCAGTCGGCTGGGGTTTGGGGGACGATTCTTGTCGCGAGGGAGGTTGACGTCCGCTGCTTTCGACTTCTTCGCTGCGTGATGGTGCGGCGGCGATGGCCTTGTCGAGAGTGCGGACCATGTCGTTAATCCGTTCGAGTGCAGCTGCCATTTCTGGGGTTCTTGGCAGGCTGCGGATGTGATAGGCAATCTCCATGGCGTTAGCCATAGGAGAGTCGTAGCGTGCCACTCGCGCGAACTCTTGAGCGAGGTTGCGCCCAGCCATGACGCGATTGCGAGCGTTTAGGCGGCGCTGAGCCCTCTTGTTGTTCCGGATTTCTCTGTCCGCGACCGCTTGAGTGGATTAGCCTAGCGGGTGCGTCTTCATTTGCGGAGATATCTCATTCTAGCTCGAAAGCGTAGCGCGGGTCGTTGTCGACGTCGCCAGCTGCTGCTGCGCTAGCCATGAAGACTTGTCGATTGGGTTCGACAGAGTCGCTGGAGCTTGGGGTGACGAGCTTCGTAGAGCTTTCCTCTTCTGGCAGTAGCAGTGTGCCGTGCTAGAACAGCAGGTCGTCAGTAGCTTCAGACCCAAAGAGTACAAAGATCTGGCGGGACTCGTAGACGTCCCGTGGGATCCTATCTCTTTGGTAGACTGATCTTCCTTCAGGCGTGGCGTAGATCACGAGGTCGTGTTCGCCATCGTCTTGTAGTGTCTCCTCGTCCGAGTCCGAGTGGCATTCGGGACCGCTTATCTCAGAGAGTTGGCGTGTCCTGCCAAGACTCGGACTGGAACGTCCCGCTTCGAGTCCATGACGGACTCGAACTGGCTCCGTAACGCCTCACAGTATGCGTGGGTCGAATTACGGAGTCCAAACGGGAATTGGGGTGGGAGGGTTGTTTGCTTTTCCGTAGTCGTGATCGACTCGGACTCTTGCCCGCGGATGAGGTCCGCGAGCGTGATCTCGCCGAGTTGTTCGGCCAAATCTTCCACGATGGGCGCTTGCTCCTGCTTCAGCTCCACAGGTGTCTCGTAGTAGCTGTAGAAGCCACCCTAGCCGTCGGCGACGTAGACCCACGAGCCAAAGTGGAACGTTGTGCCCTCCTGAGGCGCTTCAGCTTGAATGTAGGTCACCATTGCGTTCTCGACGGGATCTTCGAGGAAAACCCCTACCTGGCGCGCCAGATGTCGGTGTTCTACCGTCGATCCTACCGAGGGGTATCCCGAGGTAGTAGAGTTTCAGGTGGGTTTCACCGAGATCAGGAACACAAAGGCAAAGAGACTCAGGATTTTAGACAGGTTCGGGCCGCTTAGAAGGCGTAATACCCTACGTCCTGTGTGGTGATTGGTATTGATGAGATCGTGTCTTCTCTGTTGAGAGACTTGGGTTGTTTTGGAGAGGGTCCCTGCCCAGCCTTATATACACGGCGGGCAGGGTTACAAGGTCGGTTTCGAGTTGAATCCTAACCAATTACTACTCGGAGAGTGCTTTACAAGGCAATCCGAGTAGTTTACAAGTCATACGACTAGTTTCCATAACGAGAAGAGTCCTTGCAGTACTCTACTCGTGTTCTTCACGCCTGGTACGACTCTGACTGGAGAATCCATGTGTCCCTGTGGGCCCATGGTCGTACCTCCAACAACTTGTTGTTGTGAGCGTAAAATACCGCGGCTCATTATCGCAGTACATCTTAAGTGGTCTATTAATACAATCTACCACTTTCAAGTCGGGTATGAATTTCTTTAGCCATTTGGCCTGCAACGTTGCCTCATAGCATGTTATAAACTCTGCATACATCGTAGATGATGCAACCAGAGTTTGTTTAGAGCTTCTCCACGAAATAGCTCCCCCTGCGAGAGTGAATACATAACCTGACGTGGATTTTCTATCATCCTTGTCTCCCGCAAAATCTGCATCTGAATACCCTCTTATCTCTAGAGAATCAGATCTTCTATATATTAGCATGAGGTCTTTTGTGCCTTGCACATACCGCAAAGCTTTCTTTGCCATCTTCCAGTGCTCTATGCCTGGATTATCTTGATATCTACCGAGTACTCCGGTGATATATGCTAAATCAGGGCGAGTGCACACTTGTGCGTACTGTAAGCTACCGACTGCTGAAGCATATGGAACCATTTTCATTTGATCGATCTCATATTGGTTCCTGGGGCGTTGGAAATCCTCAAACTTATCGCCCTTCACTATCGGTGCAGGTGTGGCTTTACTCGCATGCATATTATACTTCTTTAGGATCTTCTCCAAATATGTCTTTTGCGATAGTCCTAAAACCCCGTTTCTTCTATCTCGGTGAATTTCAATGCCTAGAACATATGAAGCCTCACCAAGATCTTTCATATCAAAATTAGAGGACAAAAACATTTTTGTCTCTTGCAACATTCTTGTATCACTGCTAGCAAGCAGGATATCATCCACATATAGGATTAGGAAAATGTATTTTCCATTCTTAAACTTTGCATAGATGCAATTGTCCTCTATATTTGCCTTAAACCCAAATTTCTTAATTGTCTCATCAAACTTCAAGTACCACTGTCTAGAAGCTTGTTTTAATCCATAAATGGATTTTCTTAGGCGGCATCCCATGTTTTCTTTGCCTTCCACAACAAAACCTTTAGGTTGAGTCATGTAGACGTTTTCAAACAGATCCCGTTTAAGAACGCTGTCTTTACATCCATCTGATGTAATTCTAAATCATAGTGTGCCACTAATGCCATTATGATTCTAAAGGCATCTTTACACGAGACTGGAGAAAACGTCTCATTGTAATCTATTCCTTCTCTTTGTGTGAACCCTTTGGCCACGAGTCGCGTTTTATATCTTTCAATATTCCCTTTGGAGTCACATTTTGTTTTGTAGACCCATTTGCAGCCTACTGATTTGGCTCCTTTAGGAATTATGTCTAAGTCCCAAACTCTGTTGGCACTCATTGATTTCATTTCTTCTTGCATGGCTCAAGCCATTTTTCAGACTGAGCGCTTCTCATAGCCTCTTCAAATGTGACGGGATCACCCCCATTTGAAATTCTTCTAAGTTGCCAACTTCATAGCAATCAGGAATGGCTGAGCGTCTCACTCTTGTAGACCTTCTCAGTCCTCCTCCAGCTGGATCAGCAGCTGGCTCAACAACCGGTACTTCAGGAACCACAGGCTGTTGAGGTTCTATTTCTTGAGCAACAACTGGTTCAATATCTTGTGTCACAATTGGTTCAACTTGAGGAATAGGTTCCACGTTCTCATTCATTGCTGGCACTACAGGACTAGGAGCTTGTACCGGTGTCACAGTGGCTTCCACTGTTAGAATTGACACAGGTAACTCGAAAAAAGGTTCTTGAATCATTGGGCAAGGTGCAAAAACCCGCTTCTCCTCAAGATCTATCTCCCGAGTAGCCATGCTCCCCTGATCAGTTCATTCTCCAGAAAAACTGCATGTCTCGTTTCTACGAACTTTGTGTGTCTGTTAGGACAATAGAAACTGATACCCTTTTGTCTTTTCAGTATAGCCAATGAAATAGCAACTGACTGTCTTGGGATCTAGCTTCCCAATATTTGGGTTAAAAATCTTAGCCTCAGCGGGGCAGCCCCATACACGCATATATCTGAGAGAGGGTTCTCTACCCGTCCATAGTTCATAAGGTGTTGTAGGAACTGCTTTGCTAGGCACTTTGTTTAGGATGTGAATGTCAGTCTTCAAAGCCTCCATCCACAAATTAACTGGTAAAGTGGAATAGCTTATCATGCTTCTAACCATATCCATCAAGGTACGGTTTCTCCTTTCAGCTACTCCATTTTGCTGTGGGTCACCCGGTGCACTGTACTGGGCAACTATGCCATTTTCCTGAAGGTACCTTGCAAAAGGTCCTGGAATTTGGCCATACGGGGTGTGTCGACCGTAGTACTCCCCCCCCCCCCCCCACGGTCTGATCTTACTAATTTTATTTTCTTATTAAGCTGATTCTCAACCTCAGCTTTGAATATCTTAAATTTATCCAACGCTTCTGACTTTTTGTTTTATTGGATAAGTATAAACATAACGAGAGTAATCGTCTGTGAATGTGATGAACGAGTCAAAACCATCTACTGATGCAACGGGAAACGGACCACAGATGTCTGTGTGTATTATGTCTAAGGTTCCTGTGCTTCGTTTTGCTACTTTGTTTACTTGCTTAACGTATTTTCTTTTGATGCAATCAATACATTGTTCTAAGTCTGAGAATTATAGCGGTGGAAGAATTGATCCTTTAACTAAACGTTCCATTCTCCCCCTCGAAATGTGGCCTAAACGACAGTGCCATAATTTCGATGAAACGTCATCAATTCTTTTCCGCTTCTTGGTTACTTTTGTAGACGAGGATACATTTTCAATCTCATGCACAATCTTAGTAGTTGCATACACATTTTCACATGCATACAAATCATCGTAGATAACTTATAAAGTTTGTCTTGTCGGAAGGCAAGACCCACACAAACTTTATTCAACATGATTAAGCATCGTTCGCTATCGAATAAACACTTAAAACCATCGTCTGATAAACATGAAACTGAAATTAAATTCCTGCTCAAAGAGGGAACATAAAGAACGTCGTGCAGCTGAAGCGTGAAGCCGTCTTTCAACTTGATGGGGAGTTCTCCTATCGCCTCCACTTCAGCTTCAACGCCGTTTGCAACTTTAACTCCTCTTTCTCCTCTTTGCAGCAGGAATTTAATTTCAGTTTCATGTTTATCAGACGATGGTTTTAAGTGTTTATTCGATAGCGAACGATGCTTAATCATGTTGAATAAAGTTTGTGTGGGTCTTGCCTTCCGACAAGACAAACTTTATAAGTTATCTACTTATGATGATTTGTATGCATGTGAAGATGTGTATGCAAGTATTAAGATTGTGCATGAGATTGAAAATGTATCCTCGTCTACTAAAGTAACCAAGAAGCGGAAAAGAATTGATGACGTTTCATCGAAATTATGGCACTGTCGTTTAGGCCACATTTCGAGGGGGAGAATGGAACGTTTAGTTAAAGGATCAATTCTTCCACCGCTACAATTCTCAGACTTAGAACAATGTATTGATTGCATCAAAGGCAAATACGTTAAGCAAGTAAACAAAGTAGCAAAACGAAGCACGGGAACCTTAGACATAATACACACAGACATCTGTGGTCCGTTTCCCGTTGCATCAGTGGATGGTTTTGACTCGTTCATCACATTCACAGACGATTACTCTCGTTATGGTTACTTCCGGGTGGATCCGGAGGACCCGCTGCCACCGCCCCGATCTCAACCGGAGGCCCACCGCGCCGCCAGCGCCTCCTCAACTCGCGGCCGCCCCTGCGACCGCCACGGCCGCTATGGCCGCCGTCGACCCCGTCGCCACCACCAACGGTCTGCGCATCCCCTTTTTCCCTCTCTAGGTGTATATGTTCTAGATCTAAGTGCTCTACATGTTTAGCCATGTTTTAACCCTTTTATTAAGATGTACCCGAGTCTAATCTATTGCTAATGATCCTATATTTCTATCATTGATTTGGGAGATTTAGAGGTGCCTTTTATATCTTGTTGTCTTGATTGTGATCTCCAACTTGAGCAAATAATGAATTCTTAGAATCATGTTCTGTTTCTCGAGAAACAGAACATTTTTTTCCCTCGCAATAAAAAATGTTCTGTTTCTCGAGATGGACGATGATGAGGGTTATAATAAAAAACTTGAAGCTGGACTATTTTTTTCGCGGGCAACTTGAAGCTGGGCTTTACACACTACAGATATTTTGGTATTAGCATGATGGCATGATGGTACTGTCTCAGTTAATCGCTCAGTTCGGACACCAAAATCAATAGACTTTTTCAGCCCATCTAGACAAGCGAACAGAGCGAATATCGGTGCTTAAGTTTAATTATCATATTGTGTGATTTTTATTTTTTTATATAAAAGTTTCATTATCCCGTAGCAACGCACGGGCACGATGCTAGTATATGAGAATTGTGAAAAAAAGATTGAGGGTTACACGCATAAAAAAACTTTCCATATCGTGTGCCATAATGATAAAATACATCTACGAGGCATACATGTGACCCTATATGCGCATGTTTGACAAGTTCACGCACCTATTTGCATGGTTTACTACTTGTTGAACTAAAATGATACAACCATACAAGTTGTTGTATGGTGGGTGCAATTTACTCAAGAAAAAATATCCTTTATTATTTAACTTTTCTTCCCCCTCTCCTTTTCTTTTCTTTTTTTACTTTTTTTTCTTTGTCTTTTTTCCGTCTTCCTTATCCAACTGATACCTCCCCCGTCCCCGTTCTCTTTCCTTGCCGCCGCCCGTCGACCGCACTTATTCGGATCACCGCACACGCGCCTGCAGCTCCTCCTCTCGCAGTCGTCTCCTAGCGCCGCCGGCCCGCCGAGCCTCCCAACGTCACCGGCCCGCCGAGCTCCCTTCAGACTCCTCCCTACCCGTCGCCCCTCTGGCCCTCTCTCCGGCCACCCACGCGCAGGCCGGCCTCCGCTCTCCCACGTGCGCGCCGCGCTCTGGCCTCCCGCGCCCAGGCTGGTCTCCAGTCTCCCGCCGCGTCTGCGCCGCCGCCCTTCGGGTCCCCGTGCTCGCGCATCCTCCTTAGAGATCCTCTTGCCCACTTGCGGATCCGCCGATTTCAGACCCTCCCCGCCTTTTCTGGCCGCCGCCGTCGCTCTTGGACCCTCCTCCATGCGTCGCCGCCGTTTTTTCACGGGAGAGAGGGGAGAGGACGGGCGAGGCACAAGAGAGAGGGAGGCAGGTGAATCAGTCTAGTGGCAAAGCTGTGGTTATTACGGCGAAAGCCAGGGGCAATTTCGTAACAGGGTTGGTGGTGTCTCAGGAGTTGCCGCGGGAAGCTACGTTTTTCCGGCTCCGTCTGATGCCTATCGCTCCGGAGAGCGTGTTTTACGGGGAGCTGTTGTGGGAGCACTTTGGTTTTTACCGTTTGGTAACCTGACACACGGAGCGGCCGGTGGAGCGGAAAAAAGAGCGATGCCAAAGGAGGCCTTTTTCCCATCTATCTACTGTACAACATTCACGACAACATTTACCTGACATGCATGCATGCTGCATGCATCCATCTAGGCTCTTCTTACTCTCCTTGAAACCCCTTTCGTCATGTCTTCGGCGACACGAACGCCAACTTTTTTTAATTGAGAAGGAACGTGTATTGATCTTAGCACAGTACACAAGCTCTTTTACAAACAAGAACTCAGAAAAAAGAAAAATTACACAGAAGTTTAAAACTCCTAAATATCTTCCTCGACGACTTCAGGGATCCGTTCGTCACCGCCGTCTAAACCTCTTCCCAATCGTCGCCGGACGCCAGAGCCAAACTCCACAAAGTAGAGGCCGCAGAGGTGGGCTTACTGCTAGGCGTAGATGCCGAGTACACCGCCTCCCAAGTGCATCGGCCAACTCCGACACCCACGACGCAACCTTCAAATCCAACTCCGACACCCACGACGCAACCTTCAAATCCAACGCCGACAACCCGAGAAAATTCGGATTTCCACCAGAGATCATATTCCTCAGAATTAAACAGGTCAGCAACATCATCACCTGAAGAAGACGACGATGCGCCAGCCCTGGACTCCAACACAGGTCTTCCCGGCGTCTCCATTGGCGTCGGAGTAGATCGCCACCGGAGAACGGAAGAAGCCGAGAGAAATTATTCGCCTGCAACGCCGTCGCTTCCGCATCGCCGACGCCGCCAGGAACAAGAAGCCGCATAGAAACCACGCTCCTCCAGCAAACCCTAGTTCCGCCGTCAAACATCGACAGTGAACAAACCCTAGACCTAACACTTGATTAATTACTCGATCTACTAAAGGATGGACCCCGCTTTCCTCGGCCACCGGCTAAAGACCAGCGACCGAGGGAAACGGGGGCCAGGAGCGGCGGCGGCGGCGCGCCCTGCGATTCCGCCGAGTCGCCTGACAGGGAGAGGTTGCGAGGGGGCCTTAAAACTCTGCAGTCGACACGAACGCCAACTGATCATGACTAGATTATGAAGAAACAAGTTCAAAGATCAAAGGGCCATTGATGTCTACATGCCTCTACTGTTTGGCTATATACCTCATTCTTAACTCGTTCAAAGAATGACTGGCCAAATCGGGCGCCTTCTTTTTTCCCAAATAATAAAGTGTTTGGGATGCCCTTGTTAATTTGTTATCCTTGTCTTGATGAGATTTTGACCAACCAATCTTTCAACACTGAAAGCTAGTCTTTGATTTTCTTCTCAATAAGGCTTAATTACAGTTTAACCTGATCAAAATAGAGCACGCGATCGACATCAAGAATTGCACGAATTGAACTTGAAGCCACATAAATTCGAGATTCAGAGAAGCCTGGCGCCATGGATATACAAATTTCGACGTTATTATAGAACAGTGAAGCGCAAAACCAAATCGAAATGAACGCAAAAGTTAATTCCACAGCTAATTTAGAAGCAGAAAAATACAGTCAGGCGTAGAATCTCATCTCACTAGAGAGTAGTACTTGCTAGACATCCTTTTCTTTGCCTTTTTGGTGTCCTAGATATGCAATGATACGTGGGAGGAGCACGGTGTAGAGGATCAGATCACACTCTCATCAGTCATCAGCAAAGGCACAAACTGTGATTGGTTTGGTGACGCGCCTTCTCGGGCATGTGTGCCCGGTTGTGTGGGTGGGCCTCCGGCATGATGAAACGCCGCTTGGATGGAGCAGCAAGGCAGTTACCCAAAATCACCAGGGCCCAAAAGCAGGCAGACCCACTCCCCCCACTTTGGTTGGGATGTGAATGAACATGCAAAGGCCCATGGAAAGGCCGTATCTTATGGGAAAGTAATAGTGTAATAACACGAAAAAAAAACTACAGGAAGTGTTTTCTCGTAGCAAATTGAATTGATACTCTCTCTTGTCAAAAGATATAAACGTTTTGAATGTCAACAGAATAGTCCTTTTGCTTTCAACATTACTTTATACTGTAAAAATATACTCCCACTCTGCTCACTTTACCTTTATTCTGAGCCAAATTAATCTACCTTTGACCAAACCTATAGTAAACCAATATTATTTACAACATCAAATTAATTTTATTAAATTCATGATAAAATATGTTTTGATAGTGTATTTATTTTGATATTTTTTCTAAAAAATTGAACAAAGTTGTAGTAGTTTTACTTATGATAAAGCTAATGTGAACTACAATTTGAAATAAAAGGTCGTGCCAAAATTATAATTTGGTACTGCATATAAAATCTTTCAAAAATAAATCTAACCATACCATTTTCAAGTTCCAAACTCAGTGCACAAAAAACATTTGATTGCAATGCAAAAGAAAAAAGGGAAAAATCTGGGACCTAAACATGGTTTTTTATCATAATGGATTCTAGGACTTAGTCATATTTGCAATTAGAGGGAGCAATAGTTCAAGGGTACAGAACAAGATAATGTCTCTTCAAGATTTTCCAGTGAGATGATATGATACAGGCCAAAGCCATCAATAAATTTATGTTGCATCAAAGTAAAAGAAAAGATGAACTGGTAGTAGGCACACAACTTATTTCTATCAGTAATCTACTATAACTATATAGGAGATCCCCACTAAGGATTCCTCTCAACTCTCATGAAGCCACATCATCACATCCCACTAAGATGCATTAACACCCAACTAAGATGCATTAATTGTAACTTGGTGCACATTTTCTATTCATTAGATTATGTCTTATTATTTTTTCTTATCTATTCAAAAGTGCATCAAGAGATAGCTTATATGGCTTTTGGGGTAATCTCTACAAGCGCACTATTTTTATGAGCAACTAAACAACCACAGTGATTCATAGTTTACCGAAAAACCTTCAAATCCCGCTGCAACGCGCAGGGAACCACCTATTTTATCTATGCTTGCTTTCTTAAGAGCATGGAAGCACTTTAGAGAGAAAAGTAGATTGCACCACTTTAACCATGTGATTTGTTTTTCCTAACTTTTTTCTCTTATTGTACTACTATAAGAAAGCAAAACAATTCACCTCGAGATCATATATTGAGCTAGCCAGAGTATAGCATGCACCCGAAAGATCTGGTGAATAATCACTGTCATGGAGACCAGTAGTAATTCTCAGTCTCCTCTCAGAAGTCGGATAAAAGAATTTCAGCTTCAATTTATTCAGATTCTGATACAGTACAATTAATTGGTCACCCTAATTCACCTACACAAAAAATCTCTCTCTCCTGTGTATTGTGCTCTGTCACCATATCTCACAGAAACAATGTCAACGGCAGTTGGAAAAAAAAAGGCAGAGCAAGGAAGAACTATGGCACAAGAATATAAAGCAAAAACTATGGACATTTCATGTATCCAAGATATGAACCTACAGGTCACAATGATGTCCAGCTTCACCAACCATCTATACCTTTTTGTTAGGATGTATATATACAGGTATATGAGATCAACTATTTCTACCTCTATACAACTTGGCATGGTGATGGGCACTATCATCAGACTTGGCAAACCATCCCTACCTCAAGGGTGGAAACGTGTGGCACGTTAGCCGCGTAGGCAGGGCTTCGGCTATTCCTCATCAGGAACTCATAGATGAAGTTTATGGTGATCCGCTTGATCAGGCTAGACCCGCTCTTCGCCTTCATATACGACCGCCCCATAATGAAGGACATGCCTGCTTCCCTTGCCTCAGTCAGCTCATGTAGCTCGCTACGCACCTCGCTGTTGATCTGCGCATTTTCTGGGAGCACAAACCTCACCCTTCTAGACTTGGATGATACTAGTTTTGGGTTTGTCTCCTTAAGAGTGGATGATTCAGGTGATCCATCAGGCTCACTGTCCTCCTGAAATGGTAGGCCTTTGCTGATGATAGACAACCTCTCGTATGGACTGTCTGAACCATTCAGATAACCATTTTGGTCGGAATCCCCAGAGCGGATGAACTCTGCAATGCTGCTCACTAGGGCCTTCTCAAACTCTAGGCTATCCTGCTGCACATCCCGGTACCCGTATCGAACAACTACCCTGTATAGCCTGTATTGTTTCAGGCCAATGCGCCCCACCAAAAATCGCTCCTCGGGTTGGACATGTGGTACAGACACTGATTTAATGCATAGGAAGACCAGAACCTGACAAAAGATAAACATGTTTCATTATTACAGTAACTAAAATAGAGAGATGCATGCATTGGTTCAGTACGAAACTATTCAGCCGTGTGTGTAGAAAGAGTGTAAAAGAATACTATAGCTTGGATGCTAGAAAATGCTAATCAGAATAACACAAAAGTATGACAATATACCTGATGAAATGCAGGTAGGTTGGTGACAAAGTGAGAAAAAATAGCAGGAATTCCAGACATAATCTCTGTATGTATCAGGCCAATGCCCCGGACACGAACAATACCCAATGAGGGGCCTAGATCCAAGAGCCAACTTATTGACACCTTGTTATCCACATCAAACTCGTACTTCTTTGCAGTTCCGTAATGCCACACGCACATTACCATCAAGAAAATCATGGAAAGAATTATAGGTACCCAAGCTCCTTCATGGAACTTCACAAGGGATGCTGAAAAGTAGATGGCTTCGATTGCACCAAAGAAAAGAAGGAATGCAAGAGCAAATATGACATTCTTATTCCAGCAAAGGACAATGACAAGTGACATCAAGCAAGTTGTGACGATCATAACTGTTATAACTGCCAAACCTGGAACAAAAAAAGGTTGAATTAATGGAGTTAATATTCAGCATATTTGAAGTTATATAAATAACTGAAAGTGTCCGTGTCTCATGGCTTCAATATTTCTGAAAAAATAAATAAATGTTTGCTAGTGAAACTCCGTAATCTTACCTTGTGCATTTGCCATGTGCTTCGTATCTCTGAAGCCTATAGTAACAGCCAGACACAATACCATTAAGATCCAATTGATCTCTGGAATGTATATTTGGCCATGTACTGTGGAGGATGTATGCACAATCTTCACCCTTGGAAAGCAATTTAAGGAACAACATTGCTTGATAACTGAGAATGTGCCAGTAATAACTGCTTGGCTCCCAACTACAGCTGCAAGTACTGCAATCCCCAGAACAGGCCATCTGATTTTTTCTAGGAAGAGATAAATTATTGCATCAGTAAACAGCAAAGATGGGGAAAACTTATTTAGCCACCAAACATCATGAGCTAAAAGGTCAAAGAGAGTACCTGGAACTGATACATAAAATCCAATATGATGGTTTTTCTCAAAACTGTGATGGCGTGAAATGTAAGCCGCTTGTCCCATATAGGCTAGTATGAGTGACGGATAAACCACCGTTGTGAAAGCCAACTGTTGAAAGAAAGAGAGTATTACAGAATTTAGAATTAATAAAACTTGGGCGAGTGATGGTCAGCAATGGTAGGTGGTACGTCACAAGCCCTGAGATTATAACAATGAACATAATAAACAATTATGATATGATATACTGAATAATTCCAAGCTGGAAGATCATACAAGATGTAGCAAATCTCAGTGTAAAGATGACATTTGTGCTAATATAAAACATCAATGTCAAAGAACAGATACTCCAATATTCTGACACCTCCATGAAGGTAATAGGTGAACATCATAAATAATTGACAGAAAAATCAGGTTGAAGATGGTTCAAGAATGTTTTTCCCCCTTCTGTTTCAAGATGAGTTGAATAAAACTTTCGGTACAACTGATTAATAAATTTTGTTGAATCTTGACTTTGCAGACTCTTCCGATGAAGTATCATTTCATATAAAAGATTTCTTTTTCGCAATGCTATTTGGTTTCTTAGAAAGCAACACCTACCTACCTAAGTAGCTGTATTACTATTTAGCATTGTATAATAATCAGGCAGAATCTTAGTTGAGCAGTGCACTATTCCTTATCTGACATTGCAAGAACTGTAGCATATCCTGTAAGGTTGTATCCAGCACACTCCGTCCACAAAGGTAGTTGTGTTACACATAGAAGTTTTTTTTGGATTAGAACCTGTTTAAGAGAGCCTTGGTTCATAAGGCAGTTTCCAGGATTTGCAGATTGGGAATACAACAAGTTGACTAATATAATATACCACACAAGCATAAGTTCCATGGACTTAGTCTATTTTCCATTTCTTATGAAATGGGGACAGAAAAAGTCGCAAACTTTGTGTCTATACAATGCAGTGCCTCTATATTTGGTTCAAAAATGTAATAACTCAAATTTGCAGAGATATGCTTGTAGTATGATTGATGTTATAAGATACACTGCATACCCTGATTGACGACTGTGAGAAATGTCCAAGGTCTGCATACATGGCTTCAGAACCTATGAATTTCAACAGTTTTGCAAGGGTCAACTTATCGTCTTCATTGATGCCAAGTAGTGGCAGAATCGAACAAGGCATGCAATGGCACCATCTTCATTCCTTACCAGTTACACACAAAAGGATCCCACCCAGTGACATCCAGCCTCCAACTTGTGTCTTCTGCAGAAATCTGTACATGTAATACGGTGAAAGGGCTTTATAGATATGGGGATTCCAATAGATGATGTTGTAGACCCCTATGACGCTGATGCAGAGAAGCCACAGGGAGACAATGGGCGCGAAGAGAAACCCGACCCTGTGCGTGCCAAAGTGCTGCAAGGCGAACAAGCCTACCAGTATCACACATGTTACTGGAAGCAGAACATCTGCATACCAACATGAGACAACAGAAACCGCTATTCAGAAACATACATCGCAATGGTCAGAATCCACGCAGCAACTAGAATCCGCTAATTTAGCACTAGCAGCTGGCGCATCGCCATCGAGCAAGCGTAAACGAAATTTGAGCAACAAATCGACCTACATTGGTGCTCTTCATTGACCATCGACAGCTTGAGCCCCGAAACCGCCGAGAACACTGAAAACAGAGCAAGAAGCACAGGTCAGATTCTTGATACACACGAAGCCGATGAACAGCAACATTTCAGGCTAGGAGGGGAGGTGCGACCGTACCGGAGACAGCAGGGGTGAGCACGCCGTCGCCGATGACCATGGACGTCCCGAGCAGGGCGAAGAGCAGCAGCAGCCACTGCAGCTCCCTGCGCTGCTGCAACGCGGAGCGCACGCTCGACGTGGGCGGCGACGCCGCCGCCGCCGCCGCGCCGTCGCGCTGCTCCTTGAGGTCGTCGTCGGCTCCGGCGCCGGGGAGAAGCCCCGCGCCGACCCGGCGGCAGATGAGGGAGTAGAGCGCGAAGGTGCCGCCCTCGCCGCCGTCGTCTGCGCGCAGCACGATGAGCACGTACTTGAGGAGCGTGACGAGTGTGAGCGTCCAGAAGACGAGCGAGAGGACGCCGTAGATCTCCTCGTTGCCCTCCGAGTGGCCGATGTCGCCGCCGGCGAAGGCGCTCCTGTACACGTAGAGCGGCGACGTGGCCACCTCGCCGTACACCACGCCGAGGCTCTGGTACGCCAGCAACAGCTCCGACCGCCATGACTGCATGCAACCCCGACCACACCAAGAAACCTCCCATCAAACCACCACCACAGAAACAAAAGGGAAATCGAATCTCTGAAGCGGAATCAGGTAAAGAAAGAAAGGAAAAAAGGCGGCCGGGCTCACTCACCTTGTTGCGTGCGCGCGCACCCGCGGCGCCGCAGCCGCCGCTCTCCGCATCCATGGGGTCCCCTCCTCCCCCTCCCCTCACGCGCAGGAAGGCGCCGCCTTTCCTGCGCCCATGCGTGCGTTGGCTGAATCGAGAGCGGAGGAGAAAGGCGAGTAATTGGGGGCGGAGATTTCTCCCGGGTTTAGACTTGCCTTTGTGAGCGGACAAGCAGGGAGGGAGGCACAATCAGCGGGTAACTAACTACCAACAGATCTCGGTCGCCCTCGCCCTCTTCAATTCCGCTCTTGCCGTTGTAGCTGAAGCCTGAAGCAACGCCACACCACACCAAGGCAGCAAGAATTTAATGGAAATCCAATTGGAAGAAGAAGCAGGACAAGGAGAAGAAGGGCGACAAGCAAGAACAGGGACAGGGATTGGAAAGGCGAAAACTGGCTTGTACTGCAATCCTGGCTGCTCCTGGTCCCCCTTTTCAATCTTTTTTTTTTACAACTGCTAGGCCTGCGCCGCTACTTATAGGTGTGCAGAGGTCAGCAGGTGGAGACATCAAAGCTGACCTCTTGTGGGTGTGGTATCAGCAGAGCAGGTAGAGTAGTACAGCATATTCAGGTACGGCCGCCGTATCAGTCAGAGCGCCAAAGTTTGATCTGCGGTTGCTCCTTTTAGCCCCTCTGCCGCCATGGGTGGGGATGGATCGTGTATCTCCGGCTGTGACTATCACCGCCAAAAGATAAGCTGGCTGCCTTTGTTTTCCAAACACTTTGCTTTCTTGTTGGGTTTCCAATTGGAATGTGATCTGACATTCTTGGAAAGGGAAGGGAGACACCACGGTAAAATGCCCGGTAATTCGCAGGCAACTTCGCAGTCAGTCGGTCCTCTTTCAGTGATGCGTCGAAAGTCGACGGGGGAAGAAAAACCGGGCCAGAGAGAGAATTGCCGGCATCGTCGTCACGCGCCAGAACAGGCGTCGCTCTCCTCTCCAACTCCAAAGGCTTGGTTGCTTGCGATGCACAGCTGGTGGTCGGTAAGAACCCGTCAATGGGGGCGGGGGCGGAGCCGGCCGCCGGGAGAAAATCAGATAGGCGCGCGCGCGCGCAACGTGCGGCTCGAAGAAAATTGCGCTGCCGGCCAGGAGATACGCGCGCGCGCGGCCGGGAAAGCGACGGCGGCTGGCGTGGGGGAAGGAAAGGAAAGGAAAGGAAAGGAAAGGAAAGGGAGGTGTGGCCGCGTCAGCGGTATCGGCGGCTCTGGGATTTTGTTAGGTCTTACGTACGTGTCCGCCTGTCTGCTGACGAGCTGACTGCATCCGATGCGCTTCCGTTCCGGGACTGAAAAAACTGCCGATGGGATGGGAAGGGAGGCGTGGCTGGCCGATAAGGTTCGTCCGGTTCATTTTCACAGGATTTTCTTTCCGCGCACTCCCGCTGCCGGGGATGACGCCAAGACTTGTCCGGCGATGCCCGATTGCCCGGTAAGGGAAAAGTCCACCATACTTGCGAAACATAAACTAAATTAGGGAAAGCCCGTTAATAGGTGATCGTATTTCCCAAAAAAAACTCCAAATTCAGCACAAGTATATAAGTTACATTTCAAGAAAAAAAATGAGTTTCACCACTTTTATGGCCTTGGTACCTGCTTTTTGTGGTTCGTGTTGAAAATCGGATTATACAACTTTTTTTCTAAAGTAAAAAAAAACTCGACCTGCGGGGTAAGACAGCCTCGAGCTTTTTCTAAGAGAGAAGACTTTCTCATGCAGGATGAGAAAATCTCCGAACCTCTGCCCCACCCTTACACACCAACCATAGATACGACCTGGGTCGGGCCTTGACCTGTGCTTTGGTTATGGCGACAGACGACGGGATTTTTTTAAACCTCAGCTTGAAATTCGCTCCAACTGAAAGTCGAACCCAGAACCTGAGGAGTGCTACTGAGGCCATCTAACCAACTCAGCTAGAGGCCCTTTCGTTTTTTTTTTCTAAAGTAAACGGCTCGTTTTAGCTAGGGGATCCAAATATCCCAACTAAAATTTAAGTGGATAAAGTTTATCTAGTTAAAATAAGTCATTACATTTTACCTAACTAAATTTTAGTTGGGATAGATTCAAACAGGGCCTTGTCCAATCAGTACTTTATGTAGGTTTATGCGAACAGGTGTAAACAGAGCTAAATAAAGGACCTCCACCGTTCGATTTGCATCAACGGCCATCGATGGTCGACTAAAATGGGTGACCTACTGTTAGCATATCACACAAATAATTGGTGGTGAATAAAATATTGTTTGGCATGACGCATCCTTTAGGCCTCCTCCAATGATAAGAGACAGTACCTAGCTCTAAGCACTTTAAAAGATACTCTTTCAATGAGCTAGCTCTTAGCCCATAGCTCATAACATCAATGACCACATACGTCATCCACACACAATCTTGAAGTGCGTGTACGAGACTATCTCTTGATTAAGAGATAGCTCTTCTCTCTCTTCTATTAAAATATGGAAAAAAATATTCTATGAGCTAGCTAAGAGTTAACCATTGAAGGAGGCCTTAGGTGAGCGAGCTTCTGATGCTATTATTTTCGGATTAAAAAGACGATGAGGAAGCTTGAGATGTGACCGGATGCCGTAACTGGCAATCCTGCTGCCGCTATGACTTATCATGCAACACGATTATCAATATGCACTACCTAATACCTATCCACATCATGATTAGCTCCCATAGGTATAGAATTTATCAGTAGTAATTATCCGTGGAGATCCGTGACCTAGCACGGGGATGGACCCTATCAGTCACTACCCACCGTCCCAAGTCGTGCATTTTCGCGGAAAAAATCGCACGCCTATGCGTCCGACGGGCTACGAACCCGCGACCGTCAGCTTTGCTCATAGCCTCCTCTACCACTGCCACCACTAGAGTGTTTGTGTCTATATACCATTTGATTCCTCTCGTATTAATATTTTTCCGAGGTATAAATTGCTTATTTGAGCCTCTAAATGACTTCAAATAAAAAAGGTGGTGAACTACAATGTTTCATCAACTTTCAAGATCTACAACTTTCGTTTTGGTCAAAAGTTCATCCGAGGTCATTACAAAATTTGAATTTTCAAATTTGAAAAATACAAACTTAGATTCGGTTGACAAGATGACTTCAAATAAAAAAGTGGTGAACTATAAGTTTCATAGCTTTCAAGATCTACAACTTTCATTTTGGTCAAAAGTTCATCCGAGATCGTTCACAAAATTTGATTTCGTTTAGCCCTCCAAAATGTCTTAGTAATAGAACCGGTTGCTACACGAGAACCCCATTTTTTCCATACAGAAGCATAATTTTCACTGGTTTACCCTCTCTCTTTCCGGCCTTAATTCGTACGATGTTTTTTTAAAGCCAAACACGCTTTTCGCCACTGTATTAACAATAGTAACTCGCAGCGACCAATCTTGAAAACTGTGAGTACCCATCCAAAAACATTTTTTCTCACTGTTTTTTAGCACGTATTTTAGTAAGAGTAAAATAGTTTATAGACATTGCTTGTTATAGGCCAGACAGAAGTTAACTTACACAAACGTAAAAAAAAACTAAAAACAGAGAAAAAATTGAAAAATGCCAACAAAACATGCGGCTAGCGAGTGAGGGACCCAACACAACCCGCCTAAACATATGACAGGGTGCAAAGGTCAGCCTGATGCCATATTCTCATAAGGAGGATGCAAACTTGCCAACAATTTAAATTGAAATAACTGCTAGTTCAACTTATCTTGCTACTGAAATTCTGCCCGTTGTTTATTCTGGCGAGGAATGTGTACGTTGCTGTCCCTGTGGCCCCGGGTGAGGGAAGAATTCTCGGCTCCCGTCACGTCGACGGCTGGCTGGCCGCAGGTCAACTTCGCTGTCGCCCGGTCGCACACCTACAAACGTGCGTATCTTCGGACTGAACCAGATATTACAGGAGAATATGTTGAAGGATCTACGTATGTGTACGCAGGTCTCTTACAAAGGTGATTCTCCACGCATTGTTACGAGATTTGAAAGAGTCTTTTCGATAAACTATGAATCACTATAGTGCTTTAAAGATTACCTCAAGAGTCATATGAGCTATCTCTTGATAAAAATCATAAGCTTTTATGTACTTTTAAATAGATAAGAAAAAGCAATAAGATATACATCTAATGAATAAAAAATGTGCATTAAGTTGGTCGGACAGTTGGAATAATCCAGAATTCAAGATGATTTGTGTCACATAAAATGCATCTTAGTGGGGTGTTAATACATCTTAGTGGGTGGTGATGATGTGGCTTCATAAGAGTTGAGAGAAATCCTTAGTGGGGTGCTCTTATATAAGTTACTAGGTGATTCCTCGCGCATTGCTGCGAGATTTGAAAGAGTTTTTTGATAAACTATGAATCATTGTGGTTGATTAGTTGCTCGTAAAAACAATGCACTTGTAGAGATTATCTCAGGAGCCAGATGAGCCATCTCTTGATGAAAATTATAAAACTTTATGTTAATTTTGAATAGAAAATGTGCATCAAATTGGCCAGACTGATAGAACGAATAATCTAAAATTCAATATGATATATGCACCACATAAGAGAAGAATATAACAATTAATGTATCTTCATGGGAGGTGATGATGTGGCTTCATGAGAGTTAAGAAAAATTCTTAATGGGATGCTCTTATATAAGTTATATTAGATATAGATTGCCGGAATTCTCAGCTCTAGGTATTGTTGACAACCAAAATTCTTAAGGTGAGGAGATAATTACAAACTGTATGCTCTCCTCCTTGACAAGAAAACATAGTAAGAACTTATTGTTTTGGAGATGCATGCATCCAAATAGTGAATAATTAAGGTCCTGTTTGGCGCTTCTTTGTCTCCTCCAAAAATGACTCCGGTCAGTCTCCTATGGTGAACGGCTTCTCTTTTAAAAAACGTTTGGCAAAATAGCTTCATCAATTTCAGTTTTGCCGTCACCGAGGTGAAAGCCGTTCATGAAGCCAGTGGAGCCACAGTTTGTGGCTGGAAACCCCGCAATGAAAGTTGTTTCCGGTGTCTTGGGTGGCTTCATATGTATGGAGCCGTTCCAAATTGAAATAACCACTATGGCAAGGCTTGAGGCAAAGTCGGTTTTAGCGTTGTTTTTCAAGTCTTGTCGAAGGGGCTCTAACTCAACAACAGAATTGGCCTACCCCTTCGTGGCCTACTAAACCATATACATATAATAATCATGGGACCACCAATGCGTAGAAACAACTAGGTAGAGGGGCGCGCTAACGCCGCGCCAGATGGGTTCTTCAAGAGCGCTCGTTCTATTTTTTTGTTGTATGTTGGTTTTTGTCGAAGTTGGTTTTGTAGACTCGTCGGTGATACTGTCTTTTTCGGTTGTTCATGTTGAGTTGGTGCAAAGTAGCCGTTTATTCGATTCTATGGGCTGCTTGCCGCCTATATATCTGATTTCCTAGTGGCATCAGAGGTTGGGAAGCTTTGTGATCATGAGCCTCCTGCTGATGTCTTTGTTCCTGAGGTAAGTATTCCCGTACGCAAGAGGAGGACGACAACCCGAAGCAGAACGCAGTAAGAAAAAACAAACCGTAATAGCATGACGGGAAAATAGGAATGCAGCGGGAAAGAACGGACCGATGTAAATCATAATGAAGGAGGGAGTTGACGGAAGGGCTAGAAAAAAATAACCAGAACTTACCGCGGAAGGAAGAGGGAGGTGACCGAGGTGAGATCGCGAGGAGCAGCGACAGAGAAAACAGGATGACGTCGTCGCCAAGAGTTGATCGAGAAGGAAGCGGTGCGTGACCTCGATGTTGTGGCCGTATGGGCCAACTGTGCAAGCCAAGCCCAGACACATGGAAAGTAGGCCGAATGAAACGTAGGAACTGCCCTGCTTATTTTCTCCTAAAAACTTTTCACCCATCACATCAAAGAGAAATTTACATGTATGGAGTATTAAATGTAGACAAAAAATAAGTTATTACATGGATGAGCTGTAAAATGTGAGACGAATCTAATGAGCCTACTTAATCTATGATTAGCAACAGTCATGCTATAGTAATCATCCTCTAACCATGAATTAATTACCCTTTATTTACCATCATTATATTTGTCTCGCGATTTCTAAAAGAGGTTTGTAATTAGTAATTAGTTTTATTATTAGTCTACGTTTACGGCTTCCAGATGGCCAAAATGTCTTTGTAAATTTTTTCACCGAACTAAACAGGCCTAAACCCATTTATAAAGGAGAAAAACGGTTGTCGGAAGAAAGCGTTGCTGTAGCTGGAAAAGGCCTCTACGCTCATCAACTTTGTACTCATAAGTATATCTATAGCGCGGGCCTCTACGCTCCCCGCGCTATACATATACTTATGAGTACAAAGTTGATGATGTTGGCCTAATTAACGGGCATGCAACTCTACCACTATGAATATGTTTGACAAACACACGCACAAGCAACCGAGCACCTCTAAAAATTTGAGCTAGCAAATTTTTAAAAACTGACAAAGTCACTACTAGCGTCTTACTGCCAATGGACACATCGCTTGCAAATGAAAGAATAACATCAGTTAAATTTTGACATAAATTTAGAAAAATGAGAGCACAGGGTAATACTAGTCGAGGACTCGAGCTATCATAAGAAATTTTATAAGCTCAGCTTGCCATTCCTTTTTTTATTGCGAGGATAATCTTTTTGTGGTTACTCAACCCTTTTTTTCTCGAACCCTGAAACAAATCGGAGCCGGCACTCCGGCAGGCGGCAGCAGCTGGTTCCTTTCGTTCGATCCGTGCCCTGATATTTGCACGATGACTGACGTGACGCGGTCTCGGCTGTATACGGCCTCACGATAGCAACCGAGACCCGAACAGTTGGGTCTAGTATAAATCTCACTAGTCATTAATTCCCAGCATATGAATGACTAACAATCTCAGACCTGATCTGGATTGAATTCTTGAATCTATCTCGTTTCGTTTCCATATGCCTAACAACGTGCATGCGACGCTAGACGACGCAAAACGATGTGGCATATGCTGATCCTTAGAAACGAATCAAACAAAGCTTTCACTGGTGTGGTGGTTAAAAGAAACGTAAAATCTATTTGGAGAGCGGTCTCCACCAAGTCTTATCCCGACACCACTCTTTATCTCCGTCCATTTTTTATCCAGCGCCCCCCGTGTGTGCTACTTCTCTCCGCCGCCGGCCCGCGCGTGGAGAGAAAAATAATTCCTCTCATCCCCGATTCCCCATTTCCCCATTCGACCTCCACCAACCTCGTGAGAGCATCCCCGCCGCGGATCCCGCTTCCCCGCGGCAGATCCAGGGGACGGAGGACCACAAACCCGTCTGTGCGCAGCGGGCGGGCGAGCGGGAGCGGACAACGGCGGCGCGTCCGCTTGTGGGACGGGGTGGTGGAGCGCCGGAGGAGCTCGCCCGCGGCCACACGCTCACCCATGGACGCGAGGTGGGGCTCGCGTCGCCTGGCAGAGCTCTGCCCGCGCGGCGGCCAGCCTGTTGCCCGTCGATGCGCTCGATCCTTGGCACGCTCGACCCTAGAGGCCTCGGGCCCACGCTGGATCAAGCCGCCATGGGAGCTTGGCAGCAGGAGGCACTGCTCCCTCGCCCCTGCCGACCTCACCCGTGTTGGATCTGGCATAATAGAGAGGAGGCGAGGGCAGGGACGGCTCGCTCGACAGTGTGGTGTTGGGAGGTGGGGCGGAGGAGCGGGGGGCGGCGTGCACTAGCGGCCGCGCACAGGAGCAGGCCAGCGCGGTGTGCTCGCAGAGGCGGCGACGACGGGATACTGGCGCTCGCCCACAAGGGGGACCACCTCATGCTACTGCAGCAATACGAGCAGCAGATGTTGGAGAAGAAAGGTGAGACGGTGCTGGTGACCAGTTGTGGCTCAATGTACTCCTGCTATGTTTGCTTGCTTGCCTCTCGTTGTTGAGGTGGCTCCAGAGCTACCCGTGCTTTGATTTGGATATAATGAGGTGTGGTCAATCCTGTACTACTATCATTAATTGCTACTGCCTTGTTCGCGGGTTGTGCTAATTAGAGTGTTATCCCGTTTCTGGTGTCGTAGTATCATGTTCAGACTATAGAGCGCTAGTAATGTAGGTTCAGCAGCTTAGTTCATCCAAGGGCTAAATTTTTAGTTCAATTCTGCTATATTATCCCTTTTCAGATTCATCAGGGGCTGGTCTCAATCTCAATTTTAGTCCAATCAAGCAAGAGGCACGGGGTGCATCAGTTTATTAGGGAACATGCTAAATTTTTAGTCCAATCCAGGGTAGTCGGAATCTCATTGTTTAGCCATGAGACATCAAATGGTGTTAAACATGAAACAAGTGTCTGACAAAAATAATTTGTCTAATGCATAATTTATTTTCTGCATTGTTACTTTTACTAATACAAATCCACCATCTTGAATCTGAAGTCACAATTGTCACTACAATTGCACTATTCTATTGGTAATAAACACATATCTTTTTTTGCAAATGATTAAGTAACTAATCACTGATTTCCATGGGATTGGATGTTACTAACAATTTGCCTACATGCAATAGGTAGTAACTAGTGCTTGATCTGAAACAAATATGAAGTAATTAAACTTTGGTTTACATTATGACATTTTGCAGCCCCTGTTTTTAAACAAAATTGATGTATCTATTCTTCTCTCCTCTTATGGCATTTGCAGTTTCCATCCAACTCAGCACCAATGCACGTGAGTCAGCGACAACTCATATTGGGGGTCAGGTTGCGGTGCCTTCTTTGTCATCAATGGACAGTTCATATCTGCAGGTATGCCATAACCATGCTCATCTTTTTGTCATTTTTGCCTATGTTATTTACTCATGTGTCCATATGATATAGGAAGTACCTGTTGCACCTAGTTCAAACATAGAAATAGTGGCACCAGGCACCCCCTCCTTGCAACCTATAATTTTTTAGGTTCGGCTAACATACTACTGGGTAATCTTTTGTTGTGCGTTAATGTGTTGAATAATATAGTGAGAACCAATGTGTTCAATTCAGAGCCAGTGCCTTAGTCTCAAAACCCTATACCATACTGCTTGTTGCTTCTTTAGCGATTTAGTGCTGCTTGTTGCTTTGTTTAGTGAGTAGCCCAGAGTTTTGTGGCCAACATGGTTTATGTCGCTGTCATTGTGTGAAATCTATCAGTGGTATCATACCAGAATGAAATTGTTTCTGTGTCAATTTGAGGCATATTATTGTATTGGATCTGCGTTTTTTTTATGTGAGATCCGTTTGTTCAAATGCTGAATTACACATGACCTTGGATATATAACAGTGACCTTGAATCTATCATTGGTATCATACCATGTGAGTGTTTTTTTTTTTTTGCTGTGATTGCTCATATGGAATATTATTGAGAAAGTAACATAATAATAATCCATATGACAGAGGAAGCAACTTGTCGCTAATTTGCGTGACAGAAGAAAACTTCTCAATACTTGAGATATGAAAGTAACTTATCCCAAATTTACATGCCAATGGAAGTTACTTGCAACTAGTTAACATGACATTGCAAATAACGTACAGCTGGTTTGCATGACTTGGGAAGTAACTTCTAAATTGTGTATCTGCATAAGTTGGTTGTGAAGTTTGTTTTAGTCGTGACCTTTGAATGTAAGGCAGGGTCGGTGCCAAAAGTCTTCACCAACTCTTGTTTTTTAACTATATTGGGTCATACAAAAGTTGTCTATATTGTTAATAAATAGTGTGCAATATAAATAATTTCACTATATGAACCTACAAGTTTGCAACTTCTGTTTGCAAATAAATAGTGTGATGCTGCCCTTTGTGTAGTTTCAGTATTTTTTGTTTTCGTTTTCAGTGGGTCAGTTTCAGGTTAGAGTCACTCATTCTTAGCATGTTGTGTCTTGTTTTTTAAGAACCTGATTGCCATTAGTTTATCAGGTGAATTAGGATGCAACTTACAAATGATTTATATTAAAAATAAAGTAATTCATCACTACTTTTCACAATAGAGACAGTAACTTATAATTACTATGCATGATATATGAAGTAACTTTTAGTGTTGGTAGTAATCTTTGCTTCAGTGTTGGTACTTATGTAAACACTAAGGATGTGGAACCCTGGCATTCCGGAACCCTAAAACCCGTCGGCCTCCACTGCCGGACAAGGCCTTACGATTTACCCTGTAGTTATAGTAGTTGCAGCAAGTTGCAACATGGCAACAGTAGTCTGTGATGGCGGTAGTATTAGTAGTAGTACTTGAAGGCCATGCAATGTACCTTGTACTCTTTCCTTTGGCTGTTTTGCTTCTGCATATAATGGAAAGCAGCACCCAGCCCTATGTGCTCTTTGCTTCCTCCCCCTTTTATCTCTGTCCTGCAAGCGCACGCGTGTGTGTATGTTGTCATTGAGCTCTCGGGCCTGATCATATCGACCACTCTTGCCTCCAAGTTGCTTCCTGTCTATTAAGGGGTTGTCTGCTTTCTTTATAGGTGTATACTGATAGCAATATCTCCTTTTCCAACTCCTTTTCCAAGCGTTCAGGAAATGTGTCCGTTCTCTAAGTCAAGTCAATCATGTTAATTGGAGTAGAACTGTGCTAGTACTGGAAGCCTTTCTATTGTGCGCATAGGTCGTCTAATGTATTAATTAGAGTAGAACTGTCCTTTTGAAATTTTTAGTTTAATTTACCACTCATCAAGTCAGTGCGTTAATTTTAGTCAGTGATCAGTGATGCAACAGTAAGAAATTCATGCTGGCCATCTTTCTCTCTTTCTCTTGGCAGCCTATGAACCTTTCAGGATAAATGCAACACAAATAATATGATAGCAGAAACCTTTTTCATGTTTAGGCTACTAGTCAATCGCTAGTAAGTTTTTCAGTATGATTTTGTTATAGTTCTACTTTTTCTAATCAGTTGAAGCCACCTCTTAACTAAATATATTATGGCAGAACCACTCAAATTAATCCGGCTTAAGTGCGCTAACCTTCTGTTGGTCATCACGCAATTAAAACAGATTAAGATGTCGATCTGTCGGGTCGAGCCCGATGCAACCACGAACAATTACCTCGATTGAAACGAGTCGTGGAAATACTCACTCGAAGGTGAGTCCCAGAGATTACAACAATCCATAATTAACTAAAGGTCCCAATTGAGATACTTTATTACAAATAGTTCAATGCATACGGTAACAGTAATCTCAGAGTTTTGAAATGCAGCGGAAACAACTATTTATTCGAAATGATCGTGACATCACGTGAAGCCGTCATGACATCGCTCAGAAGCATCCTCGCCCCAAACAACGGTCCAACCTGGAGGAAGGGTGGTTGGCCAGGTAAGACCTGCAACCATCTCCTCAAGAGCACTACCTGAAAACAATTCAATAAGCAAGGCTGAGTATACTAATACTCACCAAGACTTACCCGTCGGGTGAGAACTAAATCACCAACTCCTAGACATGCAAGGCTTTTGACTGGTGGGTTTGTTTTGCCAAAGAGCGACTAAGAGTGGGTCCTTGCTTTCAATATTTTAGCATCAAGTTCTAGTTCGAATTTAACCATTCTAGGTAAGCAACCTGTACTAACCAAGCAAGTGGAGTAAGCAATTAAGCAAGCATAAGGTTTCTTTTCATCGTCATGTTCCACTTCTTACTCAATGCGGCACAGAGGTCAAGTAGTCTCATTAGCTGCGAGAAATAGACAGTTCGAACCAATTTCTTAACCTTGCAAGGGGGACCCAAGCACACGGATCATCGCACTCAGCCAAAGGCTAGCACTACCAGGTAGTTTCCATCAATCCTCCAGTTGTGTCCAGAGCCAAACTCCCCCTGGCATACGAAGTCCAAGGTCGGCTGAACCGAACACTTACGCCCTTCGTACCCACATGTTCGAGGCATGGGGAAGAAGTTCCCGATAGGAGTAGGAAAAAGTCCGCACACCGAATTCATGTAGGTACTAAACTTACCGACCCATAGAATCGACAAGTGCTTAGTACATTCAAAAACTTAACCAGCAGTACCGTACCTTTCGACCTTAACCAATTTTAGCATATACGGACGGGACATCCATACGACAAAATCCCCGTCCGTCATCCTTATGATTCCAACATAAGTAAGGCAGGTAATTCCTATATCTCGCGAGTGACAAAAAATCACTCGACTTTTACCGAGTCCTTATAGCAGGGCAGCTATCGACCTATCATACTAGTATTGCAAAGCATAGGTACCTGAAACGTAAATGCACAAGCAAACTTAAGAAACATAGTTGCAAGATTCAGAAACATAGGACATGCTCCGGGGCTTGCTTCGGGCACAATGTTAGCTTGGGGTTCCTCGGCAGCTACGTTCGGGTCTTGCTCGATCCGGATGGCGTTCACTTCACCTTTCGCTTGGCCTTCTCCTCCAGCGGGTACGAGTTCGTAGTCGCCGTCAGCGAGGACTTGTTCTACACGAGATGCATATGCAATTAAGAGTATGATCTTGTATCGAGCCATCATCATTGCATAATGATAGACCCGGGGTGTATTGAGTGACACATTCACCTGAACAATTTTGGTCTGACTTTCCCTTTCTTTAATTAAGTTTGTGATTACTCATTAAAGTACTTGGGGTGTGTGGTGGTGATTGTGTACACATCTATTAGGATTTAAATTTGATTTCTTCACAAAACAGTAAGGGTGTGTGGTGTGAGGTGTTTAGCTTATTTAAAAGCAAGGTAACTTAAATAATTTATTCTGGCAGTTTGGTTCTTTATTTAATGTGAGAACATTATAGTATGCTCTTGGTGTGTTTTTAGATTTACTGACCAAAAAACCAGACCAAGATCATGCATACATTGACCACAATAAATTAAACAAGAACAGCACACTAATATCAAGAATAAATTTACCAGAGTCTATACTAGTCTAAACAAGCTCACATGCAAAAGGGTAGCTTCAAAAGATCAAAGGATCTTGCTATTTGGATTAGCCAAGATTTAACTGTTATAAATTAAAAGAGCAAGTTAGCCAGCTCGAACTAAGATCTACTTTTTACCAGACACGCATCAAAGCATTATAGAGCTACTGTAAAAACATTGAGCTCAGAAGCTGCACAGATTAATTATTTAAAACTGTTGATCCAAACGTGCACTGACAGCCTAAACAATTAATAAGTCAAAATATAGTGTGTAACTTTGTGCCAACTTTCTACAGAAGCCTAAAGATTTCATCAGCTATAACGTACCCAAAAATTAGCACAAACAAAGCAGTAGATTCCAAACTATGCACAAATTTAAGTTTGAACAGATTTGAACTTAGATTGAAATCTACACAGGAAACACCTATATATGATTTTCACTTAAGAATTAGAAGTTGTTATTTTTATAAACTTTTGTGATCCAGTGAACTTCTGTGCCGGTTGGCAGTGAACTTCTGAAGATGTGCTGACTTCGACTGGGTTTTAAGGGGTCTTCCACTCAAAATCTCGAAATGTGCCAATTGACAAAAATGTGTCCCTTTAAAAACTGAACAACTTTTGTATTGGTCGATTTTCAAGTTCTTAAGTGAAAATTTGAATTCAAACCATGCCAACCAGGAAAGGTCCAAAGTTCACCATGGTGCAAAGGGTTTTGGGTGGACTTTCCTTAAGTGAAAATCTAGGTGGGGCTTAATTACACCTAATTAGGCTAAGGCACAAGGTTTAGCAGGTGATTAAGTTAATTAAACACCTAGATTGTCACATATATCTTCTCTCTTTCATTTTTTTTACAGTTATGTCCAAGACACGAGCAGTGCATACTATTTACTCTGCTTTTTTGCTGGCTATGATGGCCATTACTTTTCCCCTCTGTATGAGCAGTGCACAACATTCAGGTTAGCTGGGCCTCTTACACCTCTTGTGTCTAGTTTTCAGTGTTTTTACTTGGTTTGATACTTTTTAGGTAGATCGAGTTAATCTGCCAGTTAATTACACGACCTTGTTCTGTCTCTCAGGGCGATGGCCATTAGTTTAGGCCAATCAGGCCATGATCAGATGAACAGAAAAGATACATTTGCAGCTCAAAAACAGTTGTGTTGTCCTTTTTTTAGCCTGTTGAGTTTTCAAATATTGTTTTGTAGTCAGATGGTCAATGTAGTGTTTGGTTAGTTTGGAAGTTTTTTCATATACTCCCTCTGTCCTTAATATATGTCATTTAGGACAAGCCATTTAGTTCAAAAATGAACTAATTTGTTTGTCCGAAATGACATATTCGAGAACGGAGGGTGTAATTATTTAGCTCAAGTAGTTCTTCACTTGAACATATAGAAATTATTTGTCTTTATTTGTAAGTTATGTTTGTTCAGTAATACTATGGGAGTCGATGTTTTAAATTCAGATCTGCAGTCTTAATAGTCAAATACCTTCAAGAAGTAACTTGCTATATACCATACTTACATTGAAGTAACTACCTACAATTTCCTATGTCACAGGAAGTAATGAAATCCCTGATTATATTATATAGCAAGTACCTTTTTTCATGTTCATCTTATCTCATATATGTGCTTTCATATACTGTAATTACATTTGATGTAACTACCTATACTTTTTATGTGGTAGGGAGTAATCAAATCTTGGATTAAATGATGTAGCAAGTAACTTTTTTCTGTGATCAATATACATAGTAGTTCTTAAGTTCTGTCTGTAAATATGAAATTGATGAAAGAATCTTTTCATGTAAAGCTGATAATATGGGTATGGATTGTGATCTAAACCCCATCTTGTATAGTTGTATGACACATCCTGTATGAAGTAGGAGTAGCTTTTTGCTGAAAGCCTTTCCATATCTTTTTCCAGATGATTGCTAGGCAGAATCTGACAGGGACAACCAGGTAAGAAGATCAAATTTACCTACAGATGAAATGCAGCCCTTTAACCACTAACCACCCCCATCATTCAGCATTAACATCAGTGCAAGCAAAAAAAATGTGGAGAGGAACTTCTAGAAAGCACAAAAATGCATGGAAAAGATTCACTAGATTATGGAGAACCTAAAAACAATTATGTTCTAATGATAACTTTGAATGTTGAACTATCATCAGTGGGCTGTTGCAGATATAATGAGTAATTTGAAGTGGTTATTTTTATAAACTTTTGTGATCCAGTGGCCAAAACACACTACGTTTTTTTCCCTTTTGCATGACGACCAGACTACAATTTAGTACTGTTGTTACTGACAATGTTGCATTATTGTTTCCCAGGGTAACTTTGTTGCGAAAGACAAACCTTCCCCTCTGGCATGAAGGCACTCGCAGATTATGTGCACGCCAAAAGGGTTGAAGCTTGGCATCTACAGTGATGCTGGGTACGCTAGACTGCTAACTATCAAAAATCTGTTTTCATGATAACAAAATAGCTAATTATTCTCGTTCTAGAGTAACTATAGTCCTTAATACCCAAGCAAACCAAAATTTTGTAGTAACAAATTGATAATGAACCATATACTGAATTACCACTGTTTTTTGCAGGTCGCGGACGTGCAGTCAAAAAATGCCAGGATCACTTGATCATGAAGAGCAGGATGTGAAAACATTTTCATCTTGGGTAAATTCTCTTTCTATTTCTTACCTAATGATTGATGCCAAATCAACAGAGAGAAATTGGCTGATCATCTGATGGTTGACTTTCTGATGTTCTTCTCACTACTCTTCTATCAACTCCAGGGTATTGATTATCTGAAATATGACAACTACAATGATGCTGGTAGGAGCGTAATGGAGAGGTAAACGAGAACAATACCTTAAACTGTCTGTGATTGATGCATTGGGCATTGCATGCAAAATTGTTGAGTAACTTGTCATGGATGTTGCAGGTATACTAAAATGAGCAATGCCATGAAGACCTATGGAAAGAGCATATTCTTCTCGTTGTGTGAATGCTGAGTTTCCTAGAAGCAACACTTGTATCCAGAGGGAACAAGTGTTACTGGTGCTGATTTCTTCTTGGGTCTGTGTGACCTTTATGCAGGGGAAGAGAAAATCCTGCTACCTGAGCGGGAAGTATGGGAAACAGCTGGAGAACAACTGATGATATCGCTGATAACTGGGGCAGGTGCTGCTCATTTCATCTTGATCTACTTGGATAACTACTGAAATCGACATGACTGATCATAGTTAGCATGATATTTCAGCATGACATCTCGTGCAGACCAGAATGATAGGTGGGCTTCCTATGCCGGACCTGGTGGATGGAACGGTAAGAGTTTAGACATGAGATTTTTTTGTTCGCGCTTAACCATTTTTGAACTACCAACTGATGAATAGATTCCCTTGCGTTCCAACATCAGATCCTGACATGCTTGAAGTGGGCAACGGTGGTATGTTCGAGGCGGAGTACCGCTCTCACTTCAGCATCTGGGCACTTGCCAAGGCACTAATTTTTCTTCACGTTAACGGTGCTCTTACAATGTTTAAATGTTCTTCAATTTCATCACTGAAAACCTGTCTTGCCTTATGCAGGCTCCTCTTCTGATCGGGTGTGATGTACGCTCGATGAGCCAGCAGACAAAGGACATTCTCAGCAACTCGAAGGTCATTGCTGTCAACCAAGGCAAGACTTCTCTTGCATTTTTGCCTATGATTTATAGGTTTTCATCATATTGATGCAACATTTTTCTGAATAGATAGTCTAGGCGTCCAAGGAAAGATAGGCGTCCAAGGAAAGAAAGTGCAATCCAGCAATGGCTTGGAGGTACTATTCGTCAACCTCTGCATTATTGCCTTCCATGAAGCTCTTTGTTCCACAGCAAAACCACAAAGAGCTTTAGCAAGATTCTGAAGTTGATAGTGGTGTGTATTTCTATAGGTTTGGGCTGGGCCGCTCAGCAACAATAGGAAGGCTGTGGTTCTGTGGAACCGGCAGGGCTACCAGGCAACCATCACCGCCCAATGGTCAAGCATCGGGCTTGGTTCATCCACTACTGTCACTGCTCACGATCTATGGGCGGTAAGCTTGCTTCCTTCTGATCTCATACTGCATATCATAATCAACTACAGTAATGAAGATCGATGGTCCAGAGATCAGATTTCATATTCCATTTTCTTGTGAAGCACTCGTCCAAGCCATGCAACATATGGTTAGAGGTAACAGATTAAATTTCTGCATTAAAACAAAAGTAACAATTGCTTAATTCTTATAGCATACAACGTAACTAATCATTTATTTAGATGGATAAGAAGTAATCTACCAATTATGATCATTGTTGGTCAGTTTGTGAGCAATGCAACCCCTGTTTTAGCTCTTAGTTATTTATTTGGCAGTGGTTTGTAAACACTTCATGCAGATGTTGGTGATCAGGTTGTGTTTGGGGTGACATACTACAAAGGTGTTTTTTTCCTTTTCCTTTGTTGATGACTCTAACTAGTGCCTGATCTGAAACATACCATGTAACTAGTGCCTCACTGGAACATATAGGATGTAGCTAGTGCTTGATCTGAACATTTATCTATTGCATCATGAAGCATTTTATACACTTTTTCTGCTTCATACTGTCAACGTTTTGTTATTTTTTCTTTCTTTTAGAATTCATGTTCAAATCATTGGTAATGGGATATTAACTATGAATTTATTTGTTTTGCTTTTAGTGAAAGAGGTATGAAAGATCAGGGAGCTGCACTGCACGTCCATGGATGTAGCACTTTTCTATTATTTTTTTGTTACAGAATGTTCATGTCGTTGTAAAAATATGCTATGTACATTGATACTGTGTTATTAGACGATATGTATTTAGGACATGAGTCAGTCATTAACTTATGTAACTAGTTCTTCAAGTCCATTTCAGGGGAAATCTCTCGGTAAGTTATGTTCTGGGATGAAAAGGTATGGGCACCTGGACAAGCATTTTTTTCATGTGATTTGATCCAGTTTTTTGCCCTCATTCATACCAATAGATCCAAAAAGGACGCTGTGTCTGCAGCATCTGCAAGTATATTTGATTTTTTCGTTACTTTTTTTGGGCCATATATCTCATCTGTTCTTATTTTGTTTTGTTGCATTTCATGGACCACTAGGTTTTTTTTTTACTTTTTATGGGCCAGCCTGTTTTTTACGCTAATTCCGCTAATTCCGTTCCCTGCTTGCTCGTTGTCATCTGTCACTTTCTAAAAATGAAAACGTTACCTAATGTGAAAATATTTCTAAAACGGCAAACTTTTCTAATTTAAAAGGGCCTCCCCCTAAGACGAAGGAGGAGGGCCTCCCTTTAGTCTGCTGCGGTCGTACTCGTACGGCTGGCTTGGCTGCAGGATACATATGCTTGGGTCCAGCGGCGCATCCAAGCAAGAGCTAGCACGTACGGACGGTGGCAAGGGAGAACGCTCAACACTAGTGCCACGAAATTAAACGTGCAAAATATAATTATATTTGCACAGTTTAATTATAATGAGGAATCGCGTCGATAGAGCCGGCCGGTACGTACGTGTCCATAGCGTCCTAGTCTCCCCTACCCCTCCTCTTGTTACGAAGAAGTGGGTAGCTGGCTCGATCCCTGGCCCAACCATGTACGAGTGCACGCACGCACACGTGTCATGTGTGACTTGCCGGAAGTAGGCTAGCGCGTACCTAACGATGATGCCGGCCGGCAGGAGATTTTTGTTACAAACTCTACCGTGCATGCAACACGCGTGTTTGGAGTCATCCATGGAGGCCACGCAGAGAACGAGTCCAAATAGGGCAACACGTACACGTACTTTGTCACTTCGGTGACCATGAATGATGATCATGAGGGCGCCGGAGGATCGGAGCTGCCGGACACGTCTTGCGCACGTGCTCGTACACGTCGCGATGTGTGGCCGTGCTTGCAGGTTCTCCTACGTACGCCCGAGACCACGTGGGCCTATTCCATCCACAACTCAACTCCGTACGGCTTCTTTCACGTTCCGGCCGGGCTGCCGCTCCGTTCTTCCCGCTCTTGGGCCTTCTTCACTAGCCGAGCAAACACACACATGTCCCGGCGACCCGGCCCTCATCAAGCAACCGGCCTGGTCAAAATTCAGGTAGGTGGACACACGCAAAAACAAATAAAATCCTGTGCTCGCTCATCCTCGCCGCCAACCCAAGGAAGCCGTGACTAACGATGGATTCGAATTCGGATACCACTATTTATCACATTTTAATTCGAATTCGGATACGAATACGAATCTTATCGAATATGAATACAAAACGAATAGTTCGAATACAGATTCGCATTCGGATGTTTAGTTGATTTTGACAGAAAATGTCTTTGTGTGTACTAATTCACTTTATGGATTGTTTTAAGAGTAAATTATGTGTATATATCTCGTGTATGTTATATATATTTGAATAATTAAATATACAATATAAATATAAATAATTTTCATAATATATAAAATATTTAATAAGAAAATAGTACATTAGTAAGTATAATATAATTTATTGATTAGATAAATAAATTAAAGTAGTTAAAATTGATATGATTGTCCACCTTAAAGTTAATTAAAATTTATTTTATATACCATTGGTAATAGTATAATCAATATAATTAGTAATTATCATGTAGATAATTTTTAAATTGATTAAACAATTTATATCATTTATAATTAATAGTTAGTTAAAAAGAGAAGTTAATTTATGTCGAATGTTTCAGATTTTTCTTGAATACGAATGTCGAATGTTTCAGATTTTTCTCGAATACGGATGCGGAATCGGATAGAGAAAATTGTTAGAAATCGAATTCGGATACCTCCATTTGACATCCATATTAAAATCGAATACGAATACGGATATCCATATTTACGTTTTTATCGAATACGAATACGGATGTTTCGGATGTCCAGACATCCATCTCCATCCTTAGCCGTGACCCCTCCTCGTCGGCGGCGCGCCGCGTAGCCACGCCGGGAAACACGCGCGCATGCAAACCTGGATCCCAGCTACTCTGACGTCCGTCTCAGTGGATTTCATTACACAGTTACCTAAAGTGGCATATCTATATCTATACTATAAAGAACGATGAAACTTTCGTACCAGGGTTACTCTTATCCCTCAAACACCGTCGGATTTAATGATGATGATCGGACGCTCTAGATTAATCTAAAAAGTCTATGTTGACTACATCACTCCTACATCGTCGGATTTTATGATGATCTAACGCTCTAGATTAATCTAAGAGTCCATGTTGATTACATCATTGATTTAGTATTTTTTTAAACACGTGTCACTGCTATTAAAAGAATCCATTGTTTCCTTCGTGTGGACCCATTGGAGAAAGAACCCAGATGATTTAAACTCATAACGCGTGAGATGTTGTTCCATACGGAAGGAGATAGATTTGAGTTTTTTTCCTATCTATACTAAAACGGACGTAACCTTATCGAACGCGTACCCTCACGTAACGTTTCGCTTACATCTACGTATACCCTACATCTAATTACCTTTTACCCACGTTAAATAATCTGATCGAACCACGCACACGTAACGTTCCACGCTTACACAGTAACTCTACGCTCAGGTCGCCGCCGCCCAATCCCGATGCAGGCCGCAGCGCCCAGCGCCACCCGTCTGTCACCGGCCGCCGCCGAGCACCATCACACCGATCACCGGCCATCCCATTCTCGAGGTCGTCACCGCAGCGCCACCCCGTCCCATCACCGGCCACGCCGCGGATTGCCAGCCATCCCATCCTCGAAGTCGTCGCCACCCAATCCCGCGACGGGAGCCGCAACCACTAGCACCACCCCGACCCGTCACCGGCAGCTGCCGAGCATGATCACGCCGAACGTCATTCATCCCATCCTCACGTCGTATCCGCCGGCTAAGCTCCGTCCATCACAGCTAAGTGACGTTGCCACCTTTGGTCGGGTTCAACCTTCCGCCGCGTGCTGGTTGAACGGCAAGGAAGGGAGACGACAAAATTTTGATGTCAAATTTTACATCTTACTCTTATAATGCCTACAACGTCAGATTTTATGATGATTGAACGCTCTAGATTAATATAAAGAGTTCATGTTGACTACATCTCTAATTTAGTAATTTTTTTAAAACACGTGCCCTTTTGCTAGTCTATGCTAAAAAGGACGACGAAATTGACGGTCATACTAAATCTTACGTGTTACTCTTACCCTTTCAACGCCGTCAGATTTTATTTTATGATGACCCAACGCTCTAGATTAATCTAAAGAGTCTATGTTGACTACATCACTCCTACACCGTCGGATTTTACGATGATCGAATGTCCTAAATTAATCTGAAGTGTCCATATTAACTACGTCACTAATTTAGTAAAACACATGCCTGTGGCACGTGCCCTTTGGTAAAAAATGGTTGAAACTATGATGAAACACTCTCTCTCAATGCATAATTCAATCTATTGTTGTTTCCAAGGTTACATGCAAGACACTACTTATTGTTGTTACCAAGGTTACATGCAAGACACAACTTATCTAGGTAACTGTGTAAAGAGGGTTTCATCACCATGAAACTCATTTCACCTCTCTTTTCATTAATACACTGCCACATCATCAAAATTGCTAACATGGCAGTCCATTTAATGTCCATGAAACCCCACTGAGTCTGGCCTAAGAGCAAGATTTATAGAGTCGCTCGCTGCCGAGGACTCGCTCGCCAGGTCATGCGAGAGCTGCAGCGCAGTGATGGTGGGGGCCAAGTCAATGAATGCCCTGGTCGGGTTCCGCGTGCGACGCCAGCAAATGAGAGTGTCGTTTTGGTTTATTAAATGCATGCGTCTGCTTTTGTTAGCGAGTCACGAGTCGCTCGTTCGCTATTTCTCTTTCCGCTAGCTGCGTTTTTTTCTTGCGTGGCCGGCGAGTCGTCCGTCCACGTAGGATCATAATACTTGCTCTAATCAGTTTCAAATAAACTGGTGGGCGACATGAAGGAGAGAGGAAATGGCACAGTAGTGCTGGAGGAGAGAGAGGAAACTATCCCCTCGCACGTAACTCTTTTCTGATTGGCAGCTTAAAAGGAGCAACTCGCGTTCGCAGCCTCCGTGCTAGCGGCGAACGAATCGCATGTCAAAGCCCCATATCTGTCAGTAAATCGCAAGACGAACCTAACGAGTCTAATTAATCCGTCATTAGCACATGTTTACTGTAGCAATTTATTGTCTAATCACGACCTATAACTAGGCTCATTAGATTCGTCTCGCGAAGTACACTCCATCCATATAATGGGTTATTTTTTTTACTATATTTAATATGCCATGCATGTGAGGGAACATACTCGAAAAAAAATATCCAACTGCATCTAAACACGGCCCATGTACTCGCCCCTCCACATCTGCTTGTGAGCCTAGTCAGCTAGGGAAATCGCTGGCTGATGGAGACACCTTTACATCAAGATTGCTAACTCATCTAATTTGTTATTGCACCATTTGACAAAGCTGGATGACTCATGAAATCTGCATTCTTGTATCAAAGGAATCACATGAGGTTAGTTGTTTCTATTCTATATACTTACATCGTTTTCACATCTTCTTGTCTTAGACCGTGTTTAGTTCGCGAAAACGTTTCGTGAAAAGATTTCGGGTTTTAATTTTATCAATTTAGAAGTAGTAAATGTAGACGAAAAAGGTGGAAAGTTATATGAATAGGTTGGAAATCTCGAGACGAATCTAACGATGGTAATTAGAGGGTAATTAATCCATAATTAGCAGATGATTACTGTAGCACTACTGTTGCAAATCATGGATTAAGTAGACTCATTAGATTCATCTCGCGATTTACAGTCTATCCATATAACTTTTCACCTTTTTCGTTTACCTTTAATGCTTCATGCATCAAAGATTCTCCTTTGATGTGATGGATGAAAATATTTCGGGTGGGAACTAAACATGGCCTTAGGGAAATCAACACAAAATATGAAGATCCCCTTGGTAGGTTTTAAAACCGGCTTCAAGCGCGGCACCACGTGAAACCCTATCGACGGGTTGTTTTTCAACGGCTTCACTCCTGAAGCCATTGGTGAAGCCGCAAACGGTTTTCCACGGAGGAGCCACAACTCGTGAGTTTATCGACTTCATTCATGGACGGCTTGCATCTCGGTGGAGGCAAAGCCATAGTTGGAGAAACCGTTTTCCAAACATTTTTCGAAATGGCTCCAGCTTCAGCTCCACCAAAAAAACTCGCTCCATCAGAGGAGCCAAAACCGGAGCCATGTTTGGAGGAGCCGAAGGTCTGCCAAATGGGCTTGAAATTATTCAAATGTGAATCAAACGGCAATAGTGAATCCATAATCTTTACTCCCATTGACGATGAAGCTAAAACAGATTTGTAAAGTGGCATATTGAACCCACAAGATATAATATTGGAAACAAAAAGGAACACTAACAAACGACGACACACTTGACAATAACCCTAATTGACGACGTAGCTAGAAGTGAAGCTTCAAGACCCTTGTTACACTAATGCAGTCTCGCTGCCACAACCTGAGTATCGTGTTAAAATCAAAAGCCAAACAATGTTATTGAAACATAACTGAGCTCAAGTGAGTTGAACAGCAAGAGTATATGTCAATAAATTCCGCTTACCAGATCTGGGAATGAAGAATGTCACGTAGTGGGCTCAAGCCGGTCGTCATCTATGTCAGTGGTGTGTCCTGGGATACCCATATTCGTCAAAGAGGTGCTCATAGGGTCATAGGGGTAAATTAAGTTGCGTGTATATATTTATAGAGTGAGTAGGCTTTCATGTATGTAAACATATGTCTCTGTCCTGTGTTCACCACCGCCACCAGATAATAAAGTACCATTTCTAATTAGTAATTGCATAGACGCGAATTAATCCAACAACTTGTTATATGTTTGCTCTGGTATAGTAATAACTTGACAATTTTGTTACTAACTTTCAGTCATTTTTTTACTAACTGACGTGTTAACTTCACATATGAAATGTCGATATACCGATACACATGTGCAGTGCCAGATTGTTACTCGACACACAATTTGTCTGTCTTCGTAACTCTTTATCAATGACATCTGTCCTGCACAATGGTTACCTGTTCACAATAATCAAAAGAATACAACATACCATTGTATATATCTAAACATAAATCTTGACCAATCTGCCTCTCCCAGATAAGATAAAGCTCTGAAAGTTGTGATGACAATATCTTTGCCCAAAATATTGTACTCGCATTTCATGCTCGCCGTTAAGAATGAGGAGCGACATGATTTGACGACAAGGCTGCAATATTTCTCGTCCTCGTTGTAGCTCCGTGCGGGTTTTTCTTTTTTTTGTCTTATCCAGTTGGCAACTTTTTTTAAGTAAAATATATGACCGGATCATTAACTTGTCAGAGTGTATCATCCCAGTCTTAAACTTATAAAATTTGAATTTTTGAACTTGTTAGGATGCGTCATCTGAGTCTTTGAATTTATAAAATCAGAAATTCGAGTCCTCCAACTTGGCACATGGTGTCATCCAAGTCCATGCAACGGTTAAAAATTGGTTTGCCATCTTTTCTGTTTAAAAAACAAATCCAACAAACACTGGATATGATTTTAAACCATAAAAAATATCTCTAAGCCTCCAAACATTGCCAAAGAAAAACATATTGGAGATACATTGGAGCACAAGGGGCCTAAATAAAATAATTGGATGTCATGAAAGAAAAATATTTTTCTCATTCTCCTAGATTTAAATTAAATCCAATATTGAGAAGCTTACACAGATATTTACATGAGTTTCATTTTTTTATTTAGACTTCAAGTACCGTCAAATGTATCTTTAGCATCATTTTTTTAGAATTTTTGGAGGCTCGGAGATACTTATTATGGTTTAAAAACCATATCTAATGTTTGTTCGATTTGTTTTATGAACTGAAAAAAGTTGGCATGGCTCAAAACCACCCTCAAAACCATTTTTAACCGTTGTATGGACCAAGAGGACACAATTTGACAAGTTCGAGGGCTCAATTTTTTGATTTTATAAGTTTAGGGACCGGAATGACACACCCTGACAAGTTCGAGCACTGTCCGTGTATTTTAATTATTTTTTGTTAAGACCTTGACTAGGGGTATGGTTCTGTTGAATTTAATCTTTGATTGTTCATATCTTGCTTGTGTGCTATGGTTCTGCAATTTTCTAACTTGGATCTAGAAAGGCTACGATTGCTTGTGTTCTATGATTGCTGAGTCATGTAATTTGTTATTGGCTTATTGCGAGACAAAGCTGGGTGACTCGCATCACGTCAGCAGTATTATATTGTGTCAAGGAATCACGTAGCCAAGTATCCGCATTTTATTGTCGGAGTGCAATCAACACAATATGAAATGCAGCAAAAATTGAAATAATGGAACACTAGTGAATCCATAACCGTTACTCCATTGACGATGAGAAGATAAAACAATTTATAGTGGCATATTAATCCCACAAGATCATTATATTGGAACAAAAAAGTAATACTAACAAAGGACGACGCACTTGACAACCCTGGGTGCTCCAATTGACGACGCAGCTAACATGAAGCTTCAATATCCTTGTTACATGGTATGCAGTCTCTGTGCCAGCACCTGATGAAAATACAGCTTATGTTATAAACATAAGTACTAGAAAAATAAATTGCAGGGATGTTGTGACTCTCCCAATATATTAGTTGGATTTTTGTGTGGGAACAGCAAAAGCAACTCCCCCAATAACAATTTTAGTGATATTAGAAAATCCCCATCAACTAGTTATTAGGAAAATTTTATTGGGGGAATTGTTGGAGATGAACTTAATAACAATAACATGTAATTTTTATAGGTGATTATTTCACAGCTTGTAGAGTAATCAGCAGAAAATTTACTTTTTAGTCACTGGATGGCTATTTTTTAATTTAGGCATTCACCAATCCTGATTTTTTTTGTAATATATCTATATTAAATTCTTCAGCCCACATCATTCCTAACAAAAAAAAGACAATAAGTACTACTGACATCGAGTTAAAATCAAAAGCCAAAAAATATTAGTAAAACATAACCAAGCTCAAGAGTGAGTTGAACAACAGGAGTAGATGTCAAAAATTTCCGTTTACCAGATCTGGGAATGAAGTAGGTCATCGATCACCAATGATGATCAGGCGGGCATTCACCCTTGTCTCTGACGTAGCAATCACACAGAATCGCACAGGTTTCCTTTATCACAAACGGCGAGCAGGCCGCGTAGCATGCTCTCGCGGCCACGTTAGGGCAGCAAGCCTGCTTCTTGGCGGCCTCTACTTGGATCGGTGCTGCTGCAACCAAAAAGATCATGAGGGCTACCATGATCACGCTCTTATTAAGGCACTTTCCGTCCATATTTTTTTCCCAATTGGATTTCGAAAGGAACACACACAGAGAGAGTGAGGGAGGTAGAAGATCGAGTTGCACTATACTCAGACTGCTGTTAGAAGACTTGAAGTGGTTTTGCTTATATAGGCGAAGGTGTTTGGTGGTAGGTAATCACTCCGGTCAACACCTAACCGGGGAATGTAACAATTATTATAGAGTTGCATGGGACACATTGCTGCGTCCCAATCGTTTCTTAATCCTGCTGCATGATCTTCCTCCAGATCTATGTCGGTCTCGGCACCATCCAGATCTACAGCGTCTGGCCTCGGTGCCTTTCCTTAAGTATTGCACTTGCGCTTCATGCCTAGGCATTAACAAAATGGTTAGGTGCAGCAACATGATTCGACGACAGAGATGCACTGTTTCTTATATCCTTGAAAGCTGGAGAGCTTATGTGATTATGCGTTTGCATTCTATTTGTTATGGTTATCCACATGTTTACATATGCAAACCCGTGAAAGCTCTGTTCTATAGGACAGAGAAACAAAAAGAGCCTGCACATGGAGCCCAGCCAGCTATCACATTTTAATGTTCGTGTGATTCAGGTCTCGCTGCTTGGCCTGCGGTTCTGCAATGGCTTTTGCAACTTGGAATGGAAAAGCTATGCACAACAAATTGTTCTTGGCACAGGCACGAGGAGTATATTTGTTTACTGATCGCTTTCCCTCCATTTGAATGTGTAAGGCATTTCAGTTTCATTCTAAGGAAAACTCTTTTTTAACTTTGATTAAACTTGTAGGAAAAATGTATTATTAACACAAACATACATATCAAGACATATTTCATGATAAAGTCAATCAAACTAATCTCATAGATGTTATAGATGTCGGTATATTTCTTTAAATACACCTGGTAAAAGTCGGTGGAATTTGACTTGGCAACAAAAGAAAAGTAAAACGTCTTTACATTTTGAAACAAGGAAAGTATTTTTTTTTTCTTCATTTCAAATCCAAATTAACTCGCGTATATAATTTGAAATTTGAGTCTGAGACGATGCATCACCTAGGTAAAGTATAACTTGTGTGTGGAGTTTTTTTTTAGAATTACACAGTACAACGTAGACGCTCATAACACGCACGTACACCCTACACCTACGAGCCTTCGAAGGACTGAACGGATCGCCGGAACAAAGAGCTGGAACTCCTCCGTGGAAGAGAGAGCATGAACTGGTTACTAGTGGAATCCCATTATTCGAGAGAGGAAGTAGCCCATTATATGGAACGGAAAGAGGAAGAGGTTGTATGGACCGCATTATAGCCCAGCTCAGCAGCACACTGGGCTGTGGAGTCCGTTCTCCCCGTCTAGCCGCACATTACGGGGCCGGCCTGCCAGGCTCGATAGCTTCGGGTCGCGGACATCACGTGTCTCTGACTAAGGTGTCGATGGCTTTGATGGACCAAGGCAACACAATTATCACCATAGAAATATGTGTCGTAAAACACGTCGTCAACGGTCGGATATTCTCCCTTTCACGCCTCTCACGACAAGCACAAGAACATAAGCATAAAGTAGACAAGAAACAATGTAGGTGGAGCTTCTCTTTATTCCTCAAATCGATGTATTACAATAGGGGGTGCTCCTCCGATTATATAGTCCGAACTAAGGCTAGAGATTATGGTAAGAGCCCACAAGCAACCGGATAAGGACTAGAACTTCTAGTCCTCCTTTCCTTCTTGGAAAGTCCGGTTGTTTTACAACACTCCCCCTTGGGCGATTACCGCGAATGCATATGCCTCATCAAAAACTCCATCCGAAAACCCAGTGGGAAAACGGTTCTTGGAGAAAAGAGTACATATCAACTCACAAAGGGAAAAAAGAGTACAACATTAAACTTTCTGGTTATACACAATTCTATATTTACTATTCTTCGTGAACAGTGATAAATCTTCAAGATTAATGCATGAACTTCGTGATTCTTACACTAATGATCTTAAATAATCAAGTTGTATATCTTCATGGTAAATTCAAAAATTAATTATCAAGTTGATTCCTTCTGAGTAACAACATGATGAAAAATATGCTCCTCGTCATGTCGGTATCCTTTAAACTTCAGTGTTCAATAATCTCTTAGTTACATTCTACATAAATGTGTATGAGTACAATAATTAGTCCTTCAAAGACTTAACTATAATAAAGAGCAATGCTTCAAGCATTAATAACCACTTATTAATTGTGCAACACAAAATAAATTTTATCCTTTCAGAGGAATATGGGGCTAATAAGTTTCAATTCACATATCTTCTAGATATTTGATTTCAAACTTCAAAATTCAAATTTGAAATAATAGCGACTCTATCTAAGTGGATTCTAGTTTATAACCAATGATCTATTCACTAGATCTTCAAAGATAGCTTATTCCACTATAGATAAATCAGTCTTCACTTTGGCATTTGAGGGGATAATTCAAATCGCCAATCACCAATATACCTTCTGTGGTATGTGAGAATACTTACTATCAATACTAGATAGCTATGCACAAGTGCTTAAATGGTACATTCAGGACCATATGATTCCTCACTTCATTCTTAATTTGTTTGGGTCTGTATAAAGTTAATTCATATCTTCAAGATTATTGGTGTTCATTCAGGAAATGACTGATAAGTCATTCATTGACTATATCCTTCAAGAATTTTGTAATTCTTCATGAATAGTATTTCTCTTATGTGAGAAATCCTCTCATGCAAGAGAGAAGTGATTTACATGATACTTTTAACATGAGTTCTTCAATGAACTATTTTAAAGTGTTATTCACAATAAGTCATTCTATACTTTATTTCCTTTCAGGATTTAACTCTTCTAGAGATTTTAATATTCATTCAGAAATATTATCTACCTTAGACATTTAATACTTAGTATGAGATTTAATTTTAATTCCTTCGAGGAATGATGATTCCTTCAAGATCACCTATGGATTTTCCGAATCCATCAATTAACTGCATAATATTTAATTTATTCTTTCCATTTGCCAGATAAGCAGCAGAATATTCATTCATACATAATGGGAGTTTGTTAGTCTTTGAAATATCTATAAACCATTTCATTTCACCATATCATTATTCCATAATGACTTATGTAACTTGAACTTGCATGTTCAAGTATATTTTTAATGATGTAACCTCAATTGCATTTTTTTTCATTGACCCGATATGAGCGCTTCATGCGACTCTGCCATGGACTTTATTTGTGTATCCCTGTTCTCGTTTAGAGAAACATTGCAATGATAGAGGTAATATTGTCGACATTCATTCTATTTCTCCCATATCTTCACGATAAGACTATGATATAGTCAAATAATATCTGCTATCCCAACACAAAATAGTGTGCGCGCTTTGTAGTGTTAGGCTTTCATCTTCATGATGATCACTTCATAGTTTGTGAGGTATTTGACCTTCATGGTCTTCATTCCGGAGTTCTATGAAGATTTCATTACATTTATTTGACAAGTTCATTTGATCCAAAAACAACAGGCGTCCCCGTAGATTTTGAATTAATGATCCAGTCATTTGCTATGGTGAGTATATTATTAAATACCCGGGATATACCACACATAGCATTATGTTTACTTAACTTATGGTATACTTCAGGTCGTTTCTCCTAATCTCGAGTTTCCCATTTGTGAGTATTCATTATGTGCACATTCTCACTGGGATAAATCCTTCAAATACTTTCACTTCAAGTGTGTTTCCACATCAGGTGGTGCCCTTCATGAGCTTCCTCACATTTAAATATTCTGGCATTATACTCAGCTTCATGCGAGTATGATTTAGTGCGTGTTTTTATTCGTGCTTCAAGCATTCAAGAATATTTTATGAAGATCATTATTCCATTCAATACAAGGCATTCATATAGGCTTTCTCTCCCCCTAATGCCGGTATTACATCTTCATAAATAATAGCATACTTCCAATAATATCCCCATGAGCTTTACATAATGGAATGTCAGATCCATATTTTTAAACTTCAAGTTAATGCCCATGTATGCTAATATGGTGAAATTAATAATTTTCACGCACCTAATTTCAAAATTTAGGGGATATTTGTTATGCAGTGAGCTAGACTTTATTTGCATATTATGCAATTTGGTATGTTCTGCATACCTACAAATTTGTAGTTCTAAAAAGTCTACAAGACTATTTTATTGTCTAACTTCTTTATTTAGCCTAAAATATTTCGATTCAAATATTCATACGATATACTTTAAGTCATTTGGAAAAATAAACTTCACGTTTATAGTTTGCAACATTAAATCTACACGAAATTTCTTTTAATTGCTTATTCATTCAAGAATTCCCCATATGCCTTAAGATTTTGAACCCATAAATACGAAATAGTTTTCCACATAATGGACTAGCAGGTCCATCTTTTATTTATCCGCAAAGTCATTCTAATTGAGTCAATCAATTTCTAATTGATTGAATAAAATCACTATTGTCCCGACTTCAAATTGGTTGCTCCCCCTGATCTCAACCTACTTGATAACTTCTAGTCATACTGTACATCTGTATGAAATGCACAAATTGGGTCAGCGTGCAAGCTGATTGATAGTGCATTGTGATGGTTGGCTGACCATCTTAACAGTGAGAGCGGCTACTCATCAGGAGAAGCTTGGGTATGTATAGCATGCGAGCTAATACAATGAAAACAATAGTATTCTGGCTTCTAGCCAACATAAAGCGGAATTTTAATATAATACCCATGCAAAGGCTAATAATGTAGTAACATGCAGGTTCTCACATTATTGTGAAAAAACTATTAACTAGTCATTTTTAGTGACATAGTGGTATATATGGATTACAAAGGCTATGCGCAGGGCTACAGACTTAGTCATTATAATGACCACAGCTACATGCCAACTTGCGCGTTGGTTTGTCCATCAATCTAACAGGATGCAGCTCTAAACCAACAATACTACAAGATTAGGGATACGCCTATTAGATTTTTTATAAGTTTATCCACATTCTTCATATGTCTCTATGCCCCAAATTTCTTCCTTTTTCATATCGTAATTGCACTTCAGGTGATGCTATGCTTCTAACATGATCTATGAACTATTTCAAATATACCATAGAATTAATTTATACTGCTAGTATATATAGAGTATGATATGAAATCCACATAGATGTACTGTTCAATGTACAATAATATGGCTTGGGTTGAATAAACTTCAAGTTACAGGGCTTATGTATTTTAGTACATAGTTGAGTAATATACAATTTCTAGACTAAATTGAATCTTCTGAGTTCAATTAAAAAGCATGTACATTACTAGTTAATGTGCTTCATAAAAATTCAATTTACGTTCTACCTTCATGGTAGAAATGCACAATAACCATAACCTTCATGGTCATTTGAGACTTTTAGTGGAAAATTCATTTCAAATAATTATCAAATAGGCAATTGAAAGCAATTATTGACAATATTCAGCATGTAATTCTTTATTTATTTCATGAGATTAAAGTTATTACTTCAGGTAAAAAGTTGCTATAAGCAAGTGGGCATAAGATAAGGTGAGAAAAACCTATACAGAGGTAAGAAACACTAATATATTCAATTTGCCCTTCTATTCTGGGAAATATTCTTAAAATATTGCTAAACTTCTAGTATGGAGCAAAAAGTAATTGTTCTCTCTTCGTGAGCATAACCAAATTCTTCATGAATATAACTAATAATGCACCTTATGTAGAAAATTCTATTTATGTATGGTTAAGGAGTGAGTATGAAACTTCTTTGTTTCAATGCATCTCCCCCTGATCCTAACATCACTTCAGGAATGTACCATATTTTCCTTCCAGTTCTATGATTTATGCATCGCATAAAAATATTTTTCTATATTGAGTTTATGCATATTCTTCTTGAATTGCAAAAATACCTACGTGGCAAATAATGTGTTTCTTCAAGAAAACACATAAATTTTGTATAACTTCATGTACCTACGTGGCAAATAATGTGTTTCTTCAAGAAAACACATAAATTTTGTATAACTTCATGTTATTTATAAACTCAAATAGTTGGCATACTACATATGAATTTACTGCTATTCTAAAATCATAATGCCATGTTGGAAGAAAAATACGTTGTTTCACATGGATAAAATAACTTTCGGAGTTATATAGCATTTCTTCTTGAAATTATACATTACTATGCTTTCAAACCAATAATTTAAATTTCTTCTAGAAATAGTGGACTTCATGTCACTTCCTACATTATTCATGCAATTGCTACAAACACACTTCATATGTTTAAATGCATGAAACAAGTGCAAAATTAATTAAGGTTGGTTAATCTATTGAACTGATAGTTTGTTTATTTTCCCAGAATTTTCCTAGCAAAATTATTACCCCATTCATCATTGCCAGCAAAAAAAATAATAAATATGACACTCTCAGGGGTGTAACATGTCTAAGGTTCTTCAAGATTGAGAGAGGTCATAAACCTAAAACCATTTTCTATGATAAAAGGTAAAATTTTAGCCACTTCAGGGATTAATGATTCAAAATTTATAATTTTCAGAATTATTTACCCTTTAACCATGCTGGAAAAGGTTCAAATATGAGCCTCAAAGGGGGTTTCAAATTTTGGAGAGCTCATATACCTAAAACCATGTTTCTATGATTAAAGGCTCTATTTTACTGAATTTATGCGCAATTATAACAAATATGCTATAAAACAGTAAAAAAATTATATAAATATAAATAACATTAATTTTCTTCATCTGCCGTCCGTTTGTTTTCTACCAGAAAACTCAGAAAGTCCCATTTTTTAAAAGGTTAAACTGCAAGTTTGTTGTACTGTACTCGGATATTGGATTAAGCCACAGTGTTTTCTCCAAAATATGAACCATTCTATTTTTTTTCTCGGGCCGCTCATGGGGCCCACGCCGACCCGCACAGCCTGCCTAGCTGGTCTAAGTCTGACCCGGTCTCCTCTACTCTTCCTCTTTGCTCTCTTCTGTCTCCGTTCCGGGCACGTCTCCTAGTCTCGGTAGAGAGACGGTGTGGCGGGCGGCTGCTTGGCCGTGGGTCGGAGGCCACAGGTGGCTGCTAGCCGTAACAGAGAGGTGGCACGGCAGCTTCTAGGCCTTGGCGCGGAGGCGGCGCGACGGCTGCGAGCTATGGCGTGACGGCGTCGCTGCTTCGGGGCGGCGAAGGAGCACTACTGGCGGGGCGGCGTTTGTGCTTCCAGCGACGGCAAGTTTACGGTCACAGCTGCTAGCAGACGGATGCGGTGGAATTGAATGATTTGCCACGGGCGGCGGTAACGACTTCAGGAGCGGTACCGCGGTAGTATTTATCTGCGAGATGAGTGTGGCAGTCGTTTGGCGGCATCTGCGAGATGCGCGTCGATCGATCCCCGTGTGGCGGTGTCTGCAAGACATGCAGCGAAGACCTGGCTTGGCTTTGGGCTCCTCGGGTGCTCGACTTCGGGCGAGTCTGCCGGATTGAGCAAGGACATGGCAAGTTCGACTGCATGTGGGACTCGGTAACGTGTAGGACTCCGCTTCAGGTAGCAACACACTACGACTATACATCTTCAGGCAGTGATCTAGGCTGCAAGCCATTGGGAAGCTAGCATTGTCATCGTGCAGACCGTTCAGGCCTTGTGTGCTTCGTGCAATGATTATGGATCAAGTTGTATTACTTTATCCTGTATACTTCATGCATACTAGTATATACATATGTAGCTTCATGCTCGTATACTCCAATTTGCACAGAGATTAGATACCCGTGTGATTGCTTCTTGCTTCACGACAATGCACATTTAGTCTGCCCCAGCCCTCCTGACTTCAGATAGTAGATTAAAATTCCAACGCAAAAGGCGGAGCACAAGTCTAATCTACTATCTTTATTTCAACAATTCATACCTTATATTGTTTGGTGCCAATTGATCTACTCCACTTGCCGCGTAGGGCAGTTATCAGTAGATACATACCGCGTAGGGCGTTAGGCATGGTCGAAGACATGCCTGCTTGATGGCGAGTCGGTGCAGATCCGTTCGCTGGCGACGTTGATGTAGTCGACGTCGTCGAAGTGGTCGTCGGCGAGGACGACAGCGGGATCGCCGACATCGAGCTTGATGGCGACTCCTTCGGCGTAGTCGACGAAGAGCGGTCGTGCTGATAACGTGTTGTAAAACACGTCGTCAACGGTCGGATATTCTCCCTCTCACGCCTCTCACGACAAGCACAAGAACATAAGCATAAAGTAGACAAGAAACAATGTAGGTGGAGCTTCTCTTTATTCCTCAAATCGATGTATTACAATAGGGGGTGCTCCTCCGATTATATAGTCCGAACTAAGGCTAGATATTATGGTATTAGCCCACAAGCAACCGGATAAGGACTAAGACTTCTAGTCCTCCTTTCCTTCTTGGAAAGTCCGGTTGTTTTACAACAATATGGATCGGTACGGCTCTCAGGGTTGACTTCACAAGAATTAATCGACCACCCCAATTTCGCAGCCTGCCCTTCCGAATGAGATCCTCTGCAGTTACTGCACCTGCAGTTGAGTCACTTACATATGGGCCCTGGTCCGCTCGGACCCACGTGTCATTGACTCGACTGCAGAGGAACCCCTTCCGCCCTTCCATGCATGCAGTCGTGGTTAGGTATGGGTCAGGGTGTACACGTTCATCAGGCCGGCCGCCTGGACCGCCGGCTCCGCGGCAAACGGACCCACACGACTACCGACTGTCAACAGTTGCGTGGTCCCGCATGCAGCGCGGGCCTCCGGCCGGCCTCTCCGCTATCGTGAACCAACGAATTGAACAACCCGCGCATGCACGCAACCGGCGGGGCAAGGGCGAAATTAAGCGTCCAACGGATCGGAGCTCCTACCTCTGCTGGATCCACCGGCGTGGGGACGGACACGAACCTCACACCACAAAGTCCACCACAGCCGCACAAGATATACGGCTTGGGTGTGTATCCGCGGCAACTCTTGGCGTCCCAACTCGATCACACACTACGAGAGCGTCGTGCCTGCCTGCCTACCTGGCCCAGCGCGCCGCCGTGGGCCGCGGGCGTCCCCGTCCCCGTAACACGTACCGGCGGTGAACTTTTAAATTTATTCGCTCCCGACTTCCGTGCACGGGGCCTTGGCAGAAAGAAGCAGCGCGGGCTAGCTTGTTCACACAGCATCCGCTCCTCTCTGTCCAATGCATTCCAGACTCTTCAAGGCTGCATCACCAACTTAGGGCGGATTTGGCAGCCCGTTTTCCCGTCTGTTTTCCCGGGAAAGGCTTCTCGACTTAGGCAGGTCGGACGTCGCTCCCGGGGAGAGTCCCCGCCGGGAATAAAGCTGCCAAATCCGCCCTTAGGGTGTTTTCAGATGGAGGAAAATGGGTGGAAAATATGAAAAAGGAAAAAGTACAATTTACTACCTCAAAGTATAGCCTAGGTCCAAATAACCCCCTAAAGTAACAAATAGTTTACTTAACCCCTTCATTTTGCAAAACCGGTTCAAAACACACCTTTCACGCACAACTGAAACCAGGGATGCTGACGTGGAGAGTTGGGAGGCTGGTTTTGGTGATTAGGATGACTCGTCAGCAGGCCTATGTGGCAGGTTTGTCTAGGTTTGATCGGCTCTAAACTCCTGTCCTGTGAGTCGGCGCCGTCTTTGCCGCCGTTTTCTGATTTTGCGTCGGCAGCGAAATCATCCAGTTGAACAATCAACGAGACAAGGTACGTAATGGGATGAACAAAGACAACGAAGCGTTCTGGGTACAGGGAAAGTAAAGCAAGCACCACTGCATTCTGGTCATCTTTCGGTTCATTCCACATTCACGACCACCAAATCAACAATCTTTGGCACTGAAAAGCTAGTGATTTCAGTAACAAAATAACAAATGTCTAGGAGCTAGAAGGACACAGCTGTGCTAACATCTTGACCTTCAGCTTCAGATATTGTAGTAGCAGATTGCTTCCTTAATAACAGCTGTAGCGCCATTGGCTATGCCTCCAGGGCCAATCTTCTAAGTGTAGCAATAATCTGTTGCATACATTTGTTGGCCCCCCCGGGCAGCACAACACCTAGAATGCATCGATGGAGAAATCCAACACACGTTATGGTAATCCAACCGAACAACCTCAGTCCAAGGCATCTGTAACTCCTCATCCCTCACTCCATCACAAGGTAGGGCTCTATCAGGTGAGCCCGTGCGCCACACAGCTTGCAGAGGCCTCGTAGGGTCAGGTGCTTCACCGAGGCGTGGGATTCCCAGCAGCGCGCAGCAGGCTATATGGCGGCACAGGCTGTCGGGGCTACCACAAGCAAGATCGCCAGCGGCAACAGGGTACTGAAAGCACGGGCGCCTCGCGGCGATGCGGCCGATGGTGGTGGCAGAGCCACTCACGAGCGAGCAACCAGAGAAAAATGGGGAGAGATAGACCTGAAATGTTGGATTAACAGTTTAGCTAGAGAAGTGGTGTTTTGGACCTAATCAACTCGCCACATAAGGTCCTGACATGTCAATCTAGTCATGAAACCACTTCCAAAAACCAGCCAAATTGGCATATCCGGTTTGGATTATTGTTAAAGGTATGTTTTGAACTGGTTTTGTAAAATGGAGGGGTTAAGTAAACCTTTTGTTACTTTAGGGGTTACTTGGACCTAGGCTATACTTGAGGGTAGTAAATTAAACTTTTTCCTATGAAAAATAACTGTTTTATGAAAGCGTGCATAAAGATAGAAATAAATTGACACGGTTTTCTAGGTGGATAATTTTTCGTGAAAATATGACGCTTTTATAGGATCTAAACACGGCCCCAGTTTGTGTCTCTACTTTGTACTACTAGTAGGTTGGCACGTGCCACAGGCACGTGTTATAAAAATAACATAAATTTAAAAAAATCTTAATTTTATAAAAAATAAGTATGTAAAATAATGCATACTTTTGTTAGATCGCATATTAAAATTATTCAATAGCATCTCATATTAAAAATTATATATTCATACATCGAAAGCTTGGGCCTCCGGCAGAAACAGAAGGAATTTTTTGTATAATCTTAAACAATCAGCAACATATATAAAAGAAAATATTCACGATACATGTATCCATGAGCAACTCGGCACCGCAGCCAGCTTTTTAATGATGGGGAGGCCGAGAAGGTTGCTCTCCTCGTCGCCGGTGTCGTGGAGCAACGACGCCACGCACTCGACGGCACCGGACACCGTCACAACGCGGAGCACGTTCCACTTCTACCTGGCAAGCTTAGACACGACGAGCGTCATGGCCACCCTTGCGCCGCGCTCGACGCCGACGCCCTTGCAAAGAAATATAAACTCTGAATAGATAATGAGAATGAAGGAAGAGATTGTGTGCTTTGAGAATAAGGAGGGGCGCCTTATATAGGGGGCAGGAGGGCTAAGGAGATGAACCTGTACGCCCATGACTATGGTAAGTAATCGATTCCCTGATTGACTCCCACAACTATGGTAAGTAATCAAGTTTCAAAAGGAAGGAGACACCTGATTGCGTAGATGTCATTCCTTTTTTTAAGGGAAACCTTGACTGGTACACAACACATATATGGACGCTAGCCATCTACAAAAGGAAAGAAGGAAATTCAAATCCCTTGATGCACACGGCCATATAAAGAAAGGAAAGCGGGCGAATTTCAAAAGGAAGGTGTAGGCGCTCTGATTGCATAGGAAGGTGGAGGGAAGGAAAGGGGTGTTTTTTGTCAAGGAAACCAACGTATCTTTTTGCATACGAATACAACGAATAGAAAGGAAAGAAAAGCGGCGCCTTGATTGCATTACCATACAAAGAACGCGATCAAAAGGAAAGGAAGGCAGTCGAATTTACAAAAGAAGGTGGAGGAAAGGAAAGGGGTGTGTTTTTTAGAAGGAAACCAGCGTATCTTTTTGCATACGAATACAACGAATAGAAAGGAAAGGAAAGCGGCGCCTTGATTGCATTACCATACAAAGAACGCGATCAAAAGGAAAGGAAGGCAGGCAAATTTACAAAGGAAGGTGGAGGAAAGGAAATGGGTGTTTTTTTAGGAAGGAAACCGCATATCTTTTTGCATACGAATACAACGAATAGAAGGAAAGGAAAGCGACGCCTTAATTGCATAACCATACAAAGAACGCGATCAAAAGGAAAGGAAGACAACGGGTATACAAAAATGCCAAAGTGAGAACGAATAGGGGGGCGGGATGGCGCCGAGGCGCAAAAGAACGGAGGGGGGGTGACGACCAAACGCGTCTACCCCCGGTCGTCCGGGGCCACCTTTTGGCTCTGAATTGTGGGTCCTCTGTAAGGTTTAGGAGGGTAATTTTTTGGGTGAGAAACCGTTTCAATTGTGACACTCTTTATAGTATAGAGTGAAACCACTTCCAAAAACCAGCCAAATTGGCATATCCGGTTTGGAGTATTGTTAAAGGTATGTTTTGAACTGGTTTTGTAAAATGGAGGGGTTAAGTAAACCTTTTGTTACTTTAGGGGTTACTTGGACCTAAGCTATACTTGAGGGTAGTAAATTGAACTTTTTCCTATGAAAAATAACTGTTTTATGAAAGCGTGCATAAAGATAGAAATAAATTGACACGGTTCTCTAGGTGGATAACTTTTCGTGAAAATATGACGCTTTTATAGGATCTAAACACGGCCCCAGTTTGTCTCTACTTTGTACTACTAGCTAGTTGGTAGATGGGATGGGAATGTTGCAACTTGCCAAATCGCATGAACTTGGCAAATAATGTGCTAACATGCCCGCTGATAAAACAACATGTTTTGGATGCAATCAAACCCTTCAACCACTTATGACGCAAACGTGTGGGCCCATTTAATAAGATGCATGAATCAAAGTTCAGATTTCCGAGGGCCCATCTGACAGTAAGCCACTAGTACATGTGCTGTATAGTACTCCCTCCGTTCTAAAATATAAGTCATTCTAACCTTCTTGGAGAGTCAAACTATTTTATCTTTGACCAAAATTATAGAGATGACTTCAAAGATTTATGATAGCGAATATAGCTATACTATGAAAAATTAGAAGAATCTAATGATACTTATTTGATATCATAAATGTTAGTACTTTATTGTATAAATTTGGTCAAATTTAAAAAAAAGATTGACTTTCCAAGAAAGTTAGAACGACTTATATTTAGGAACGGATGGAGTACTGCCTAAGACTGAAATACAATACTCTACATGTGAAAGGGAACGAACTTCAACTCGTGGAGGTTTCAGCTGTGTCGAAAACCAACAATGCTGACTTGATCTGTTTTCTCCAGGACAAAATGCAACTCAGATTGGCCTACCCGGCCGGTCTTATCGGCTGACCAAGTGTAGGCTGGTAGCAGCGTGGAGGGCACAATTCTTTAGCTGCCACGCTAACGGCACGACAGCAGAAGAACCCTGTTGGAAATACAGACCATACGCGTACCATACACTTGATGCGTTTACTTTGCATGTGCGATGCCCTGTAGTTGACCATCATGTGCATGGGCAGATAGATCTTGGTTGTGTTGTGTGGACAAACAGACACCTCTTCTTTTATTCCGTATGATCCTCGCCTACTTGATCTCTCCAAGATTATTTCTGTGTGCAACAAAAGAGGAGGAGGATAACATTGTACTCACTCTAAACACGAATCAGTCTGGCTGTCCCAGGTCACTCCCTGCAGTTAGCATCTAGCGATCTCGATCTGCTGCCCCCAAAATATTACGCTCGAGCCTCATGCATGCCCTGTACGTTTACAAAGAGGAGCAACATCATATCATTGATGGCAACTTGCGATTTTTTTTAGTCCTTGAAACCTGGAGGTCCCATGTGATGTGACTACGTGTGCCTGAATCTTGTTTTGTTAAGCCTCATGCGGTTGGTATATGCAGACCCATGGAATGCCTGCTCAATAGGATATAGGAACAGAGGGAGAGGCACTGAGGCAGCACATGGCGGCCAGCCAGGCGTCTGATTTGAAGAATCTCCGTTCCTTGAGGTCTTGCGGACTATTCATGGTTTTTTGACTGATCTGTTCTGGATTCTGATGAGAAATGCGTGCACATGCTTTGCGCAAAATCAGTTTTTAAATTGGTTCCTTTCCCTGTCCCTCCAACGAGGATCGGAATAAAATATGTGTGTGCTACTCCCTCCGTTCCAAAATAGATGTCATTCTCGCTTTACGAGAAGTCAACATTTTCAAAATACCGGCATTTATATATTAAAATATATAAATATTTATGCTAAGTAATTAGTATCATTGGAAAGATCTTTAAGTCTAGTTTTTTAACAAATTTATTTGGAGATGAAAATGTTGCACGTTTTTTTCTACAAATCTAGTCAAAGTTGAGAAATTTTGACCGGCACGCATCCCATAACGTCATCTATTTTGGAACGGAGCGAGTATTGCGTAGCATTTGAATAACAAGCACCGGTTTCGTTTTGATGAACAGTAAAAAGGCTCAGCCGCTTTTTCCTGTTGACGTACATACAAACGACCAAATTATTCTCTGCTGACCTTTTTCCGTGTTCTTTTCGTCAACGAGGGAATGCCATTTTCCACACGAAAATGCAAGGTTTGCAACTTTGCATTCATGTGGGAGCTCCGGCGGCCGGCGTTGTCCTCCTGGTCCGTCGGTGTGGCACCACGAAGTTTTGTGGGCTACCCAACAGGCAACGGCATCCTTTTTTTCCTTGTCCTCCTGCGGCAAAAGGAGGAGAAATAAAAAGGCAACGCTAAAGAAAAAAAGTATATCGCCAGAAAATTGATGTTTCTTATGGCTCCCGTGGGTGTGAATTTTTATTTTTATTTTTTATTTTTATTTTTTTTTTGGAAAGGGCGTTGCAGGGATCTGCACGGCGATTAGTTTGCTCCAACGTCTAAGTACGCAGGTCACTGCTGTAAACATTTAAGGGCCCCTTTGGAACACAGGAAAACCAAAGAAATTTTGAAGGATTTTAACCCTATAGAGAAATTTCCTATGAATCTCTTTGGAACAAAGGATTGCATCCTACAAAATTCCTTAGGATTGTCATGGGATGTGTGAATCCTTAGGAATTTTGAAGGAAAACGAACATGAGGTTGGACCTCATGGAAATTTTCCTTTGTGTCTATCTCTCTCTCAATTCCTATGGCTTTCTTATGTTGCATCCAAAGGACATTTTGCATTTGGAGTTCCTATAGGATTTCAAGTTTTAGTGCAACTCTAATCCTCTATTTTTCCTATTTCCATATTTTATGAATCCTATATTCCAAAGGGGCCCTAAATGTCTCTCTGGCTTCGTATACCAGGTACGGAGTACTACGTATGAATTAGGAGCACATTTCGGATGACCTGTAAACAATCTGAGCCAGCAGTAGCTCAATCTAGATGTGGGACTTGGCCGTGCCTCGTGCCTCGTGCCGCGTCGTGTCAGGATTTCTAGGCACGCTAGGCACGTCGTGTCGTGCCAGCAGGCCCGACAATTTTTTTACTCGGCCCAAGCACGGCCCATGGCACGGCGGCACGGCTTCGGGTACTTATATTTGTTTTCTATGTGTGCTCATTTCTCATACATAGTTTTATATCTATAGTTAGAAAATAATTTTTTAAATTAATAGAGAAGATGAATCTTATTATGAAGATATTTGTAGATGGTTGTTAGGATTTCCAGTAGTCATACAAATGCAACATTATTCATGTTATGAATATCCTTTGCCACGATTCCATACTCAAAAGATATATTTTTATGATTTTTTCAAGCATACTAGTTATGTTTATACTCCATTAATGGAAGAATGAACGATATAATGACGATATACTATATAGATGTGTTGACGTGCCATTTTCGTGTCGTGCCGTGCCACCCATCGTGCCGAGAACCTAGACACGGCACGGCCCTCGCGTTCGTGCCGTGCTGGCACGGCCCAAAATTTATCGTGTCGTACCATGCTTTAGGTCGTGCCAACATGTCGTGCTTCGGGTAGCCCGTAAACGACACTAGCTCAATCATGATCGTTAATGAATGCCCCCTACACCACCGGCCCGCACCGACTCGGAAGCAAAATTCCATGCGACAGAGGGGTGCCCAACGCCATCTTCTATCCCAACTGACGCTGTCAATGATTTTTTAAAGAGGCCCCTTAAAAATTCTTAATGTTTTTTTTAAAAAAAGTTCATGTTATGTCAAAAATACTGAAATCCTGGCGTTATTAAAAGATCATCTTAGACTTGCTCCACCTTCTAGAGTTTCTAGCATCACTGCACCAGCACATTTCCGTTCCCATCAGTCACACTATCTTTCCCCAGTAGTAAACAAAGTATATGCTGAAAATGATCCAGTTACTTGGAGATAGAGGCATGTGGTTTTCGGAAAATTCTAAAAACCTTTCCAAACCTCTCGAATTCCAATTCCACCGAGATGGTGGGAATTTCCTCCGCGGTTAAAAAGAGAATCCCAAGACCGCCCTTGTTTCTTTCAGAAGTCAACCCCCAGGCCTATTTAAACCGTGCACCTGTCCCTTTCCACTCCCGAACCCCACAAGGCCAAATACGGGAAGAGGCAGTGAGCCGTTGATCTCCCAGCGCCGCCGCTACAGCCCGAACCCCACTCCCGCTGCCGTGCGCGCCATCCGCCGTCCGCCGAGAGCGAGGCGCGGCAACCTAGCTGGCCATGGCTTCCGCCGCGAGGGCCGCCGCGTTCCGGTGCCTCCTCTCCACCAGGCACTCCGTCGCCGGGCGGCCCGCCGTCCCCGCCGCGCTCCGCAGGCCAGGTATATCGCTTCAACAATCTGATCTCGCTCCGTGCAGGGCCCTCCCTGACCTGCAACGCGTACTTCCTGCCACGGCCGCACGTGGCCGTGCAGCCGCGCCCCTGCTGTCACGTACTGCTCATAGCAGGGGCAGGGGCACCACAGAAAGTGTGTGCGCTACCTACTGACAAACAGCGCTAGTGCGGAGGTTAGCAGCCATGTTTCTGGACACGGGGGAGTGGGGACGAGGACCAAGAACGTAAAACGGGGAATGTCAATTTAAGAAACTATGGAACGGAGAAGGTATACCTCTTCTATTACGTTTCCACAAGAGATGAAACACGTTTCCAAAACAAGTGGAACAACGTTCCCGGAACGAGGTTCTAGAGCGAGGAACATGTTTCATATTTTTTTAATAATATAACTAGAAAAATAACACAAGTGCATAAGTTTATAACCATATTTAATGCAAGTTAGTTCTTAGTGAGCTTGCAAATAGTGACATGCTCACTTTAGCTACGAAATAGTATGTAGTTATTTTAGAACATGGACTTGCTCTTTCTTAAGTTAGAACGTTAGCTGTATGGAACACGAACCATGTCTATGTTCCCAAAATCACGGATCAAGATTCCATGAGCTTTGGGAACGTGAACCATGTTCATGTTTCAAATATCGCATTCCATAAGTTTTTGGAACGATGTTCCCGTTCATTCTCGTTCCACGTTCCTGTACAATGTGTTCCGAAACGTAGAACAAAGGCATAGGCATCTTCCCGTCCCCTGGCTGCTTTAAGGCGCGAAACACGAGCCATTTCCGCATGAATTGGTACGAGCTCGAGTCGTGGCAGCTTACGGCCCAGTAACCTGGGGGTTAAGTAATGTGATTGATGTGGGCACGGCGTGCACGCGGTTCAGCTGTGTGGGAGACACTGCCTGATTATTCTCAAATCTCAATCATGCTTAGAGTGGAACCCACACCGTACCGGGCGGCTGCATCTTGCATTGTTTCTCCCCGCGCGCACTAATAATCGGGAAAAGATGCAAGACAGCGAAAGATGGCACCACGCTACTTTTGATCTCCCGTGATGATCAGTTGATCATCAGCGCTATAATATGGGGCGTATGAACGGTCCTTGTGCAGTAGCCAGTAGGAAAGACGTACAGGAAACTAGCACATCCGCACATGCATGATTACCTTCTCTCTGCTTTTTTCTGTGATCGAAGATGCATGACATTTATTTATTGGGAAAATGTATCAAAATCCACGCGAAAACGTAGTGGTTCCGGCGGCAACAGTTTTAGCTGGCGTAGGTCAAACAGTTCTTTGTCTTCAAAGGTCAACATAGCAATTTCAATGGTGAAAACTGAAAAGACACCTTTTAATTTTCTTCTTTTTTTGTCAAAGAACCTTTTAATAATTTCCTTATTTTAAAACGTCCAACTGCACGTGCAGTGACCAAAGCTTGACAATCGCTTGCAGAAGATGGATCCCCACAACATCCAAAAGCCCCATGAAAATCCCCCAGCAGGCGCATCCTGCCCTGCTGGCTGGCTGGTGGCTGCTGTGCAGCTCAGAGCTGACGCACCCATTCTTCCATGTGGGCCCAATCCAATCCCCACAGGCCACAGCCGCATAAATTTAAATATAATAACCCATTCATGTAAATGCCAAAAATGCCCTCGTTTTGATCCCTATTAAAATACCCCCCTCGCTTTCGTTTCCTCCCAAAACAAAGCACAAATCCAAGAGAGAGAGAGAGGGCAAAGGGGAGGGAGGCAGCCCGGCAGCCATTACTCCTCCAGTGCTCACTCCCCCTCCAGCCACCACCACCGCTGCCTGCTGGGGTCGGACGCCCCTGCAAGTACAGGCGGATATCCGCTTCCATTACTGAGCGGCGGCGGATCAGCAGCAGGGTTTGATTCGGCGGCCGCAATAAATTCCCGATTCCACTCATGGCACGGAGGGCCGCCTCCTCGCTCGTCTCCCGCTGCCTCCTCGCCAACAGGGCTGCGGTCGCCTCTGCTGGCGCCGCCGCGCCCGCTGTCCCCTCTGCGCTCCGCAGGGCAGGTATCGTCTCTCGATTGATTTGGAATTTGGTATTTCCGAGCTTCTTGGACCTGCGTGACATAATCCCTAAGCGAGCAGTAGCGTCCGTATCCTGCGGCCTTCTCTGTTCCGTGCTCGTTACAACGTCCCCGATTTCTACGGGTCCTTGATTTTGGCTTGGTTGGTGGTGGGCACCGTTTGGCCCCAGGCCCCAGCTCTGTTTTTCTCTCTTTCGATACCTTCAAGGGACCGGCGGGATGCTTTGTATTGTTCACCTAATCCATTCTTTTCTTGTTGGGCTTTGGATCTGAGCAGTCGAGTCGAGCAGGCATGATGATCCGAATTCCGGGAATCCAGGGTGTTTAGCTTGCGCTGCCCTTGTGTAAAGCTCCCTTTAGATTGGTGTCACTCTTTGGTTTGCTTCCTTTTCTCCATTCTTTTTTAGTATCTATTTAATTATTATTGGTCCATACCTGACCGGTGACGTAATAGCTGAATCGTGTAGATTTCGCTCCCTTGTAAGTACTACGCAACATATACATGATTTTGACCTCAAATTTCCCCGAAATTAGTTCTCCTAAACGATCATCTCATCGTGATCCCCCCATCGCTCTCCCCCTCCATCTACCGCTCTACGTGTGTGTACTCTACGAGCCCACACTCTTGGAGAAATGGTCCTGGCAGCTCTTCCATCACGCGCGTTGCTTTCACCCACTGTCTCTCTTCCTCTGTTCGCTCTGCTCCGCTGAAACGGACGCAGCCTACCTGACACGCTTCAATGCTTTGTGGCCATTTCCGGCTTTGCCCTCGCCATCTACTACTCCATGATGTGTGGCTTCTTGCACTCGTGCCGTCGTGCGTCATCAGTGAGTCACGGAGTGAGTAGGAGTTTGGACTTTTTTGTTCCGTGTGCTTTGGGGATAAGATTTTTTGGGACACGATAAGATGCCGTTTTTTTCCTCCGGTCCTTGTCGGCTACGGTGGAAAAACTGAGCGTTTGGGTGTCTGCAGTTTCGTTTGCTTATTTATATTGGATTATTGGTGGTGACTGGTGAGGCTCCTCTAGTCACTTATGAGATTCTACATGTGCAAAAAAAATTCATGATCCGTGCTTAGTAATTTTTTTTTTCGGTAAGTGGACATTGTTGTAAAATTTATTTCATAGTAATGTGAAAAATGATGGCATCTTTCAACAATCTGTCACTTTTTGCAAATTGATATTTCACTTTGTGCCAAATCTGATTGAATGGAAGATAATTGATAAAATGGTGTGTCTTTATCGTGTAGTGGAGGAAAATCAGTGCTTATGGTTTTCTGCAGTTTTCTTCCCTACCGAACTGCTTGCCGTTGCTACAGGGACACCAAAACGGCATGCTTCACCTATCACCTTTGAACTGTAACCCATTTAGTAAAATTTCCAAGGCGACCGGACTATAAGTTAAATGAAAAGAAGGCATCTTCATTCTGTGCCTTTTGCAGTATTTTACATTTCACCCTTTACTAAATCTTTATCTGGCTGAACGAAAGATACTTCACAAACGGAAGTGTTTCTGTTTTCCTGCACAGCCAGCCTCCATTTGTTCTGCTACTAGAACTGCATTCACAAAATAGTGTAGTACTTGCGTGGGCTTTTGTCTCACTATATATATGAAGATCCCGTTTATCCTTCTGCCTTCTGCACATCAAGACCTCATTGAATGCGCTTGTTTCTTAGAAATTTTCTACTACTCTTTGATACATTTATGAGCAAAGTACTGTCATCTGACCACAGTGCACGAATTCTGCCTGCAGATGGGACACGCGGATTGTTGCCAGGGGTCCTTCAGAGGTTCAGCACTGCAGCAGCAGCAGAGGAGCCCATCTCGCCCCCAGTCCAAGTGAACTACTCAAAGCTCCTCATCAATGGCAACTTTGTTGATTCGGCATCCGGTATGCAACTTTTATTTCATTCCTATTTGAATGAATTATGCTACTGATGCTGGTTAGCATCAGTTCAATTAGTAATCATGGAACCTTGTTTTTTTTTTAACAAAATGTTAGTAACAAGGATGATCCGATAACCACCTTGCTGGGCTATTCCATGATCCTTATAGGCCCATAAATTTGAAAAATATAGGCTTGTTTTTTGTTGCTTCATATCTGCTTGTAGTGTGAGGTGCAAAAGATGAAAAGAAGAGTAATGAAAATATCATATCTTCTGAAATGTTTTGAGATGATATGCATCCAACAAGTAAAATGAGTATCTTTTTAGAATAAAAACCCACAAGTGTATCATTCTCCTTTAGCAACTATGCTTCACCATAATAAAGCACTACCTTCGCTCCAAAATGTAAGAGGTCTTAGTTTGTCCTAAGTTTAATTTATTTTAACTTTGACCAAGTTTATAGAAATAAAAATGCACCAAAATCTAAAATATCAAATTAGTTTAATTAAATCCACCATTAATATGCGTTGATAATGCATTTATTTATTATTATAGATGTTAATATATTTTTCTATGAACTTGGTCAGAGTTAGTGAATTTCGACTTATGATAAAACTAAAACATCTGACATTTTAGAATGGGTGTAGCATCTGCCAAAGTATTGCCTACTGTAAATCTATTACATGGGACAATGTTTATTGCAGTTCTTTATGTTCTTAATGATAAGTCAAACTCACCATGTGCGATGTGCACTTGCATCTCATCAGGCAAGACATTCCCAACTCTGGACCCTCGTACGGGGGAGGTGATTGCTCATGTGGCTGAAGGTGATGCAGAGGACATTGACCGTGCCGTTGCTGCAGCCCGCAAGGCTTTCGATGAGGGGCCATGGCCGAAGATGACTGCATATGTAAGTACTTATATTGAGATTTTAGTTTCTGTTGTGTCATTGTGGCCTTCAGCTATTCTCACAGCTGGTTTCAATTTATCTTTGCAGGAGAGGTCCCGTATCCTGCTGCGATTTGCAGATTTGATCGAGAAGCACAATGACGAGATTGCTGCTTTGGAGACATGGGACAATGGGAAGCCATATGAGCAAGCTGCCCACATTGAAGTACCGATGGTGGCCCGTCTTATGCGTTACTATGCTGGTGACTGCCTTATTTTTTAATATTAATTGATGAAAATTTTCAAGAACAATACAACATACTTACATTTCTGGTTTGGTTTCTTTTCTTTTGTTTGTCTGCAGGTTGGGCTGATAAGATCCATGGGCTCGTTGTGCCAGCTGACGGCCCACACCATGTACAGGTCTTGCACGAGCCAATTGGCGTTGCAGGTCAGATCATCCCATGGAATTTCCCACTTCTGATGTTTGCCTGGAAAGTTGGACCTGCTTTGGCATGTGGGAACACTCTTGTGCTCAAGACTGCTGAACAAACTCCTCTATCGGCTTTGTATGTCTCCAAGTTGTTGCATGAGGTTGGTGCAACTAATATTTCGTGTTTTGTTTGGTTTAGTTAGTATATGGGAAGCCAATTAATAATCAATTACTGTTATTGCACTTACTAAATTTACCTTGACAGAATAGGCTTTGTTTCATCAGACAACCTTTTCTTATCTTCCATTGATGTGTGTTGTGTTTTATATTGAGAATGAAAAGCTGCTATAGGATTAGTCAAACATGTTCCTTTTTGTGTATCATATGATAGATGTATGGAGTGATCTCTCAGAACTTAATGTCATTTTAGTCAAAAAAAACTACGAATTGTGTTAAGCCAAATGTTTCAAATCTCAGTGCACTGAGTCAATTGTTTAATACTCTGTTGATATGATCTTGTTCCAATGCATATATAGGATCCTTGTTTCAATAGGATATGGTTGCAGTGCAGACTGCACAAGTTTAAATAACTTTTTCCATCTATGTAAAATGTAAAAAACCTCATTTTATCTTGAGGTAAAAAAATCCCAAGGCGACCATTAAGGAAATTCTATCTTATTCATATAGGGAAATAGAAAGGATCTGCATGCGTACTTTGGCAGGCACTGATTGCCATAGTTTAGAACTCTGCATTAATAAGGTTAATGCAACATCTATTTGAGCTGTATATGAAAAGTACTATATTTTAATCATTGTTTTTTTTCAAAGAAACAGGAGGGCCAGGCCTCTGCTGAACATATCTGTGTATATATAAAATATTTATTACTTCAAAAAAATATAAAAGAATATTTACAATATGTAAAAACCAGATAAATATGGTGATTCTGATTACACATGTATTGCAAGTATAACTGCATTTACAGATCTAGTGGCGTCGTATGGTATAATAGATAAAGAATAATGTTTATATAGCCTGCACATTGTTTTTATCCAGATCTGATCATACCTTGCATGTTAAATAGGCTGGACTTCCTGAGGGTGTTGTGAATGTTGTCTCTGGTTTTGGTCCTACTGCTGGTGCTGCTCTTGCTAGTCACATGGATGTTGATAAGGTAAGCATTTCTTGTATTTTTTTATAGGGAATCAGAACAACAGTACACTATGAGTAATCATATATTTCTCTCCTTCAACAAAGCTTGCATTCACTGGATCTACGGACACCGGAAAAATTGTTCTTGAGTTGGCTGCAAGGAGCAACCTTAAGACAGTGACACTGGAGTTAGGAGGCAAGTCTCCTTTTATTATCATGGACGATGCTGATGTTGACCATGCTGTTGAGCTTGCACACTTTGCCCTGTTCTTTAACCAGGTATCAGTTGGCATCATATCAAAATTAGCATGGTAGTTGCATTGTTATTTTTATTTCTTTTACCAAATGTCTTTCCTTGTCTTATGAACTTGAAAGGGACAATGCTGCTGTGCTGGATCTCGCACGTTTGTACATGAGCGTATTTATGATGAGTTTGTGGAGAAGGCCAAAGCTCGTGCATTGAAGCGCGTTGTTGGCGATCCATTCAGGAAAGGTGTAGAACAGGGCCCTCAGGTACATATTGTTCTGATTCAGCATGCTTAATAATTTATCTAGTTTCCAACTTCTACAATCCACTGCCACCAATGAATTTTGTGGAGCTTCTGGAGGTTTGATGTTTCCTTCATGTAGTAAATACATCGCCAACAAACTCATACAAACTTCTTAATTCGCTTAGTGAGCTATTACATGGTGAATTATTCTGCAATACAATCCATGCAAGTTTAATCGTTCCTTCAATCAACCAAAAGCATACAGTAGGATCTTGACAGTTTCTTTTGAGATGGATGGCAATACGTTCACTATTGGAACTCTACCATTGCCTCGACATTCGGACTGATGATAACTTGCAATTTTTATTCGTTCGTAGATTGATGAAGAGCAATTTAACAAGATCTTGCGCTACATTAGATATGGTGTCGACAATGGAGCTACCCTCGTCACTGGTGGTGATAGGTTGGGTGACAAAGGTTACTACATCCAGCCAACGATTTTCTCAGATGTGCAGGTAAGCTTTGACTGCATCAAAGTACTATTACAAAATTGCTTTTTTTTAATGCCCCTTGCAAGATACGCTTAATGTTCCACAAAAAAAAAGTATGCTTAATATTCATGATCTGGCTGGTACAGGACGGTATGAAGATTGCTCAAGAAGAGATATTTGGGCCTGTTCAGTCGATCCTCAAGTTTAAGTGAGTGTTATCCTCTTGTCCATCTGTCTAATATCCGAAACTCTGAGTAATAGCCAAGCAATTAAGAATTGCAAAGAAATCTTAAGCATCAATCATTTGGGTTATGACCTTTTGCCCTGCTTCAACAGTGATCTGAATGAAGTTATCAAGAGGTCAAATGCAAGCCAATATGGATTGGCCGCCGGTGTGTTCACCAAGAGCTTGGACACGGCCAACACCCTGACACGTGCGCTCAGGGTCGGTACCGTCTGGGTGAACTGCTTTGACATCTTCGACGCTGGGATCCCCTTCGGCGGGTACAAGCAGAGCGGCATCGGGAGGGAGAAGGGCATCGACAGCCTGAAGAACTACCTGCAAGTGAAGGCCGTCGTCACCCCTATCAAGAACGCCGCGTGGTTGTAGTTGTCGCAAGCATGATCCTCCTCTCTACATCCTGAACAGTGTGAAGACGGCGATAATTGGGTAGATGATGAAGAAGAAGATGAAGAACAGCTCTAATAAGATTTGCCCTAATAAGCCTTTGCTTGGTGCCTATCTTGTGTAATCTGGTTCCTCCCTTTTGCTTTGAGATAAGACTGTTATATTGTAGCAACAGATTTGAGTCCATTATGGAAAAGAGGTTGGAAATGCCAATGGTCAGCTTGTTTCATTTGCAAATAAGGAAATCAAGCGCTATTGTATAATTTGAGTAGCTGTATCTTACACTTAGGCCTCGTTCGGTTGTTCAGGGTTGACGCCAGGCCTATTTTTCACCCTGGCCAGGATCGAGTGAAACCTGCTGTTTCACTGCATCCTGGTGACCCGCCATTCCTGGCCTGAATTAAAATCGTAAGTTTCAAAATGTGTGTTCGGCAACACAGGGAATCAAAACAAGGCTTCAACAGGATTTCAACTGGAGTAGGGAATCAAAATGTGTGTTCGGCAACACAGGCAAAGACGATCCCACAATGCACCATTGACAATAATTTAATACACCTCCTCCCTAGCTTTTGAGACCAATTCCTGTCTGGTTTTCTTCTTATCGCTAACTGACAAATATTCATGAGGAAAATACACCTTCCATATGGATCCAAAGCATGACCAATCTGTTCTAGCAGAGGCAAATGGTTCACACTCACGGTTCACACTCCAACATGAAAAAACAAAGGTTACAGTTTTTGGTTCCATGGCAAGCAAGAATAACGAACATCTGAATGTGATTTCTCTCAGATGAAACTGTGTATTTGCACTCCTTCAGACCAAACTGTGTATTTGCACTCCTTCAGACCTGAAACAAAATCGCAGAGCTCAAAACCAATCGAAGGCCATCATGACAACAGATAAGTGGCATGAGGACAATGCATGAGAACCAAAATAAGTGGCATGTTACATTCAACCTCTATTTTTTATTTTTAAATTGAATAGCAAAATTCTATCCGTATACCAAACATGTTACATTCAACCTGATAACCAAAGATTACCAGGCCCTGTCTCTTTCATCTACTCGCAACAAAAGAGTACCAAACATGAAAGATTAAAAATTTAAGCATTTAAAGTGTGTAAATAGGACCCTAGTTCACAGCTACCTATACAGCAATATCAACATATCCAAATCAAGTCATGAACAGAAAAACAAAGGAAAGAATTGCTCAGCTAAGCAATTCTTCCTCACCAAGAACTAGAGTTTTCAGATTGGGGCACAAAGAATGGGTACAGACTGCCAAAGTTTGTTTGCTGTACATAAATTGATCATACCCGCAATTGCTTAATTATGATCAATCTGCAAAGATCAACTCAAGTACACACAAATGCTTTTGACTAAAACAAGAAAACAGCAATGCTTTTGCCTAAGTATAGGAATTTGTTTCAGTAAATATGCAACCCCCACCCGCCTCCAAAACCTCTGCACTAAAAATCTAGGAACTTGTTCAAAAAATATACATGGTTCTAGACCATGCTGAGGTTGCCCTGTTAGAATGCCAAATTGCAGTTCAAGAACTGAAGATGAGGCATTCTAGCAGGTAAACTGCAGGTCTATAAAGTCAAGAATTCTAGCATGCCAAGTTCCTGTTAGAATAACCAAGGTCTATAAAGCAGTTGTTTATTCTTACAGGAAAGAAGCTAAGAAAACCAAAGCGTTATTTGCCAAGGAAGAACATTGATGCCAATCCGTATTCAGTACAGACTAATAATCACTATGCAAGCACAATCTTTTATACATCTTAGGATCTTAATGATTTTGTTGTACAAGAAAAAAGTACTATATTAATTGGGAACGAAAGTTTAAGAGATATTGTTAATATACCTATGCTTACCTTATAGTTCTAGCCATTTGAAACATAAAACACACCGGCGATGAAAAATAGTTACTGTCACAGCCACTGGAGTGTTTTCTATTTTAACCTCTCAAGGTATTCTTTGTAATTAGCTTCTGCAATTTCAGATATAACCAATTCCTCAACTTTGAACGCATTGCCTGCCTGACAGAACCAGAGGTGAACTCTACTGTCACCGTCAAAAGCATCACAATAAAAAAACAAAGACCTTCTCCCAAGAACTGCTAATCCGATAATGCTCCTGCTAGAATTTGGCAGAACTACAATTTTCCATACTAATTACCTATTGAAACGGCACATCTCCACCAAGTTGCATTCCCATCCGTGCTACACAAATGCTTCTGACTCAAATAGGAAAACAACAATTTCTTTCTGACGGAAATCAACAGACCGAACTAATCCACGTCAACACATGAAACCGAAAATCAACACCAACAGCGTAGATGTGCCGACGGGTCAACATGCCATTGAAAAGCAAATAGATCGATTAAGACCTAACCCTAGCTAAGCACCCAACGCCTCACCTCATCAACCTCCTTGAGCAAGCGGTCACCGAGAAGCGGAGGACGGGAGAGGGGAGCACGCGGTCAGCAAGAAACGGAGGACGGGAGAGGGGAGGAACAGAGGGCGGCGCTTACCGGCGAGAAGGCGGCGGAGAGGGTGGTCGTTCGCTGTGAGACGGGCGCAGCCAGGGTTGAGTCACGCCGCCAGGTCGCCCCGCCACCTTGACGCCGTCAGGTCGTGCCGCCGTCGCCTCCTCGCCCTAGGCGTGCGCGTGAGGCTCGGAGACGAGGAATGAGATCCGGACGTCCTGAGGTGTGGATCGTATTCCAGGCCAAGAGACGAGGAATGGGCCGTTCCTGGCCGGCTTTCTTCTCAGGCCCGTTCGAACTGAACGCCATTTTCTTCGTGAGTTGTTTTCCAATCCGGATGAAAATGAAACAGATGGAACGGGCCGTTTCGGGCCTCATTCCGAGACAACCGAATGAGGCCTTAAGAGGGACGACGGAGCTGAATAAAATTTGCGATGAACATGGAAGTAGTTGGAGTTGGCACTTGGCAGCGTCGAAGCCAATCAAAATGCAGAGACATGAGCAGCATGCGAATAAGGAACAACGTGCTATAGCATAGCAGAGCATGTGACCACCTACGGCTGCGGGAATCAATTCTGTTCGGAGGACAAAAATGTGCCAGCCTGCATAACACAAAATGTTGTCCTGTTCGTGGTAGACTGGTGATTGAAGATTCAATTTCCCGCAAGGGAATTGAAGTTACATTGTACTGACAAAGCTGCAACCTCCCCCAGCAGTATGTACTTTACGATAGAGTCCGGGGATAGACTAGAGATCATGAAATTTCAGAGTCCGTTCTCGAATGCAAACCCAAAAATTCTTCTTGGAAAAATAAGGGGATATGTTCTGATTCTAGCAATGGCCAATTAACGTTGTCACAAAGGATATGAAGCAATGCAGAAGTAAATGGGAAATAAAGATAGCATGGGACAAAAAATTTACATAGCACACGTCGGATAGTTCACCTAAGCCCAAAATTTGTCACGCAAATCGAATATGATTAGGAATAATTAGAGCTGTCCATTCTGAGATACCAATGGTGGAAACAAATAAAGTACTTGGAAATACCTAGAGAGGAATACCAGATTGGTGGGCTCAAGGTCCAAAAACATACCCTTACTATTAATAGAATTATTTTTTGCATTTTTCCAAAACAAAAGGTACTTTCACAAGCATTGTAAAATAACTCAAAAAATTTTAGCCAAAACTCTATATATTGATGGTGAAAATCATCCCTAAAATATCTCTTACAAAGATCAAGATTTCATTTTCGGTTCCTTAGGTGCTCTTGCATTGATTTTGGGGTAGCAAGAAAGGAGATTTTTGTGAAGATTAAAAATCGGAGGTTCTCGTGCATTGATATTCAATAGGTTCATCCTAGACACCCATGCACTTGTCTACCACCAATTTGCAGCTAATTGTGGAATTAAGATTCACCCAAAGAATAGCTATGAATTATAAAATCATCTGAGAGCAAAGAACCGAACTAGAAGGAGATAAAACTGAACCACGAATTTACAACGATGAAGCCACATGTTAACTAAAAAATTCGCTACGGAGTCATAAGGCGACGAAGAAACCAAAGTAAGAGGTGCACATCATACTAGCGGATGTTTAGTTTGGTGAAAAACTTTTGCAAATTTTTTTTGCGAAGAGTACCAGTTAGGAGTAGTACACGTACCCTGAAAATCACGAGACGAATAATCTAATGATGATAATTAGAAGGTATTAATTCATGATTAGCGGATGGTTACTGTAGCATCAATGTTGCAAATCATGAGTTAAGTAGGCTTATTAAATTCATCTTGCAATTTACAACCCATCCGTGCAATAAGTTATTTTTTTTATTTACATTTAATACTCTATGCAGGTAAAATTCACTTTGATGTAATGGGTGAAATTTTTTTAAAGAGAAACTAAACATAGCCTAAGTTTTTGGGACAAGCTTCTTTACCATCCATCAACGTATTATAGTCCCTGGCAGTTGAGAAAAATCAATGTACAACTACTACAATAACTACCCACGCCGACTACCTGCTTGCTTGTGCCGTCGAGACATTTGCAAGGAAGAAATTAATCTAAAACGACAATGCTGCAAGCCTACAACCCCTCCATTTTTCAAATCTACCGCGCGGTAGCGGGTAGATTGCAGAGATATAATCAGTACAGTTCCCGTACATTTCGATTTGGACGGGTAGGAATAAAAATGTAAAATTTTTGACATTGAGTGCATAACTTGCGGCAAGACGTGTCAACATGGACACACCTTCCGAGCTCCGGTCCATGAGTTGTTGATACAAAGTCTTGCTAAGAAAGACAGTTAAATCGAAGGTAGTAAAGATATGTTCACACATCAAGGTTCCAACAAAAATTTAAAATAAAAAAGTAGGTCTCCATCTTTAAGCGTGTGATTATATGACCAGCACACGTACGATCGCAGAAACTAAAGCCGGTCTGCGCAGGACACCGACGACTTGGGCAGTTGGGCACGCACTACCTGTGTTGCCGCACATTCATACGGTGTGTCATGTAGTACTATGTAGCAAATGTCTACGTTTTGTGATTTTGGTGAAGTGACAAAGTTACTTAAAAGAGCTTAGAGGTCCTAGAAATGGAATATATCTACTGATTACCAAGTTAATTGGATAAAGACTAACATATAGATTGTGGTTAACTCTGGAGTATCGTGCAGAGTGAATACTTTTCAAAGAAACCCCACCGTAGGTACGAGCTAGGAATACGGGTGTGATGCGTATATGGCCAGCAACCACCACCCGTGATTAACCATATATGTGCAGTGTGCAACTGCAGCTTCACAAGTATGACATTGCCAATGCCAGCTTCTCGCCACCAGCCCCACCTCAGGCACTGACCACACACTGCTTCGCCGCCAGCTACCTTAGCTTGCCATGGCATCTTCCTCCTCCCCGCCGCCGTCCCCGACGCTCCGTCACGTCGCCATGCTCCCCTTCATGGCGAAGGGCCACGCCATGCCTCTCCTCCACCTGTCCCGCCTCCTCCTCCGCCGTGGCCTCGCGTCGGCGGTCACCTTCCTCACCACCCCACGCGAGGCGCCCTTCATCCGCGCCGCCGTCGCGGGGCTCCCCGGCGCCGCCGTCGTCGAGCTCCCGTTCCCCTCCTCCACCTCGGCAGCAGCACCCGCCGCCCCGCAGAGCACGGAGGACCTCTCCTCCCCATCCGCCTCCGGCCTGCTCGACCTCGTCTCCGCCGCCGCCGCGCTCCGCCCGGCGTTCGCGGACGCGCTCGCCCGGCTCGACCCCCGGCCGGACCTGCTCGTCCACGACGGGTTCCTCGCGTGGGCCGAGGCCGCCGCCGCCGCGCTCGCCGTGCCGCGGCTCGTCTCGCTCGGCATCGGCGCCTTCGCCTCCTACGTCTCCGTCGCTGTCACGGCTCAGAAACCCCACGCGCGGGTGAGCTCGCCGTCCGAGCCGTTCGAGCTCGACGGCTTGCCGGGTCTCCGGCTCACCAAGGCCGACCTGCACCCGCCGTTCGACGACCCGGAGCCGGCCGGCCCGCACTGGGATTTCGTGTGCGCGTGCCGGGCCGCCATGGCGTCGAGCCGGGGCACGGTCGTCAACACCTTCTACGAGCTCGAGTCGCCCTACATCGACCGGTGGAATCAGGAGATCCCTCTCAAAATGTGGCCGGTCGGGCCGCTGTGCCTCACCATTGAACCGGCGGTCCATTCGGCCTTGGATCCGGATCTAGCCGGCTGGCTCGACTCGAGGCTAGCTATGGACCGGCCGGTTCTCTATGTCGCGTTCGGCTCGCAGGCTACCCTGAGCCGGGCGCAGCTAGAGGAGATCGCGACCGGCTTGGATCTGTCAGGATTGGATTTTATATGGGTGGTTCGGTCAAAATGGTTGGACCAAGAGGACCAGCTCGAGGGCAGGTTTGGAGATAGGGGCAAAGTGGTCCAAAGCTTTGTCAACCAGCTCGGCGTGCTGAGCCACAAGGCTGTTAAGGGGTTTTTCAGTCACTGTGGATGGAACTCTGTGATGGAGAGCATTAGCATGGGCGTGCCGATCCTGGCATTCCCAATGGCGGCAGAGCAGAAGATGAATGCGAAATTTGTTGTCGATGTGTTTGGAGTTGGGCTTCGAGTTTGGCCATCTAATTATGGAGGCGGTGATGATGATGGCGTCGAAGGTGGACTAGTTGTTGCAAGCGAAGACATTCAAGCATTGGCAAAGGAGCTGATCTTGGGAGAGGGAGGGAGGCGCGCGGCAGCTAGAGTTGAGGAGCACGCAGCTTCTGCTAGAAAGGCTATGGATACGGGTGGTTCCTCGTTTGAGAACCTGGAACTGATGGTCCGCGAGATGGCTGAGATTAGCAGGGTTGAGGAGGCTACGAGTGGGCAGCTTCGGTCTTCACTTCACAACGCTTGTGTTTAGGAATTAATTTTGTGTATGTGTGCAGTGTAGTTCTCAAGTTAAAGTTGCTAATGGCGATTTTTCTTTTGCGCAGCGGTCAGGGACAGCTATAGTTGTTAGTTTTTTTACGTCTGTGTTTATTTCTATGTCATCTAATAAAACTCTGATCCGAACTTGTGCAGAAAGTTAGTATTCATCAAGCCTACGTACTACTTGTCTACAGTTCGTACTTCGTACACGAAAGGTTCCAAAATAAAACAATTGGATACCATGCTAATGGCAACAGCGTCAAAAATTGCCTCGATTGCAAAAACCTAGGTTCAGGCCCTTCTTTAACAATTGCATTGGAGCCATAGATGGAACTCATATACTCCGTACCTTGTATAGTGCCAAATGACAAGATAGTGCAGTACATGTACCGCAAGGGGAAGACAATACAAAACGTCATGGTTGTACGTGACTTCGACATGAGGTTCACATTTGCGCCAGGGCGGTGTTTAGTTGCCCTCTAAAATTTTTTCCACCCATCACGTCAAAGAGAATCTTACATGCATAAAGTACTAAATGTAGACGAAAAAAATAATCCATTACATGGATGGAGTGTAGGTCGCGAGACGAGTCTAACGAGCCTACTTAATCCACGATTTGCAACAATGCTACAATAAACGTCCGCTAATTCTTAATTAATTACCCTCTAATTACCCGTCATTAGATTTGTCTCGCGATTTGCTGGCTAGATCTGTAATTAGTTTTACCAATAGTTTACGTTTACTACTCCTGGTAAATTTTCTTTGACGTGACATCCAAAAAAATTACTTTCTCCTATCTAAACACGGCCTGGATGGCCTGGACCAGTGCATGACATGAGAGTCTTCAATGATGCTATGAGTAGGTGGAGCCAGTTGCTTCCCACATCCACCTACAGGTATTTAATTTGTCATCTCCTGCATGTTGGCTTGTCATGGAAAATGGCTGCAACTAACATCAAGTTTGGTTTTCTGTAGGCAAATTTTATTTGGTTGATTCTGGGTACCCTAACCGTCCTGGATATCTATCACCATTTACTGCAACAAAGTATCATGTTCCTGAGTTCCTAAATGGCCCGGTAGCAAGAGATAAAAACGAAAAATTCAACAATGCACATTCATCTCTTAGAAATATTGTGGAGAGGGCATTTGGAGTAATGAAGATGAAGTGGAGAATTCTGGAAGAAATACCTAGTTATCCACTTTATAGGCAAACTGATATTATCAAGGCATGCTTTGCACTCCATAACTTTATTACAGCTAGTGGCATTGTGGATAGAGACTTTGAATCGTGTTTGCATGCATGGTGACAATGGCCATCCAGCTGACCGTTCGGAGCAACACACAGGTAATGGGGTGGGATGGGATCAATTTGCTTCGATGAATGAATTCCGTGACTGGATTGCTAATGGCTTGGCAGCGAGACAGTGATTTCTTGTTTGGCATATGATGCCAATGTACCATTTCATTGATTTCTCATGTTACACGGACAGTGCATCTGTAACATATGCAGGCTTGTTATAGACTTGTACATTTCATTTGTAACATTTGTGAGCATGTACCTTGTTATAGACCTAAGCTTCTTATTTGTTTTGAATCATAATAAAAGAACAGTTGCTGTTCTGTTTAGATGTTGTGGATAGGTGTTTTGTGATGATGCAGACGTTTGCAAGTGTGCATGGGCGCTGCCAGCTCCATGGAGATTGGATACTGTAGCATTAAATGCAGCTGACATTCCTTTCCACTTGTTGCCAAATTTAGTCATGGGAATTAAACACCTACAAGCTACTTTTATGAAAGTTTTTGCCAACTTTTTTTGCCAACTGGGATTTAAAACCCCCGGATTTACCGAGAGCGCAAAAAAATTTCAACATTAATCTAAAAAAGAAGAACTCATCCAATGAGTCCACGTCAAATATGCCTAAATAAAATATCAATTTAGAATTAAAACAACAAGAAAAATTGTAATTCTTTTGTGATATGAACTAACGGTATGAGTCCGTTTCAAATACAACTTCATGTATTTGGTATTTACACGCACGAGATGAGATGCAAGAAAAATCTATAATTAAAAATAAGAATATCAGTAATTGTTTTGTAATAGGAAACTAGATTATATATATATATGAGTCTTTGCCACAAGTGTGAGAGGCAAGAAAGAGAAAAAGACGTGTATGCATAAGACAAGATCGCGATCCCAATTTTGTGGGCGAGCGCACCGAGCGCACGGTGCGGTCGCTACCCACGTGAGGAACCCACGCCACTTTTACTCCCACCGCACAACAGGTTGTTTTCGAGACTCACGCCGATGCGCACATGGTGGGACCTACGCGTCGTGCCTTCCTTGTTCATTCTTTTCATCCCCATACGTTGCGCCATCCTCTATCTCCTCTGCCTCAGCAGCTACCTGCGTCGCGCGTACTGTGTCGAACGACGGCGCACTACGGCGAGCGAAGCAGCCATGCTCCACCGGCGAGCCCTAGCAGACGGCCGGGGGGAGGAGAGGGGGGGGCTGCGGGCGCGGCGGCCCGATGAGCTCCGGCGCGCCGAGGGGCTACGATCCCCAGCAGACGGCGGGAGGCTGATGCGGGAGCAGCGCGCGGGGCATCGGCGAGTGGAGCGGCAGCGACAGAGCAGCCGCGGGGGATCCAGCGAGTGGCGGCATGCTGCCCTGAACGAGCCTCGGTGAGGTGGCCCCCTGTCGGAGAGGAGGCCGCCGGCCGCCGCAACGAGGTACCATTTTTTTCTCTTTTTTTTTGGAAAAAAAAAATTTGTTGCAGAAGTTTGCACAAGTTTTGTTGCAAAAGTTTGCTCAAACTTTTTTTCTTGAAAAGGACAAAACTTTTGCAAAAGTTTGCTCAAATTTTTTCTTGAAAAGGACAAAACTTTGTTGCAAAAGTTTGCTTGCTCAAATTTCTGAACATTTTTTCCAAGTAAAAGTTTTTCATGTTTTTTTTTGCAAAACTTTCTTTTCTTAAAAAAGTTCCCAAATTATTGTTTGTTGCAAATTTTTTCTGGACAAAATTTTTAAACAAATGTTTTTTTCTGGACAAATGTTGAACGGGGGGAGCCAGCGGTGCTGCGGGGTCGGTGGTGGAGCTGTTGCCGTATTTTTTGGACGGACGTGCGAGCGCACGGTCCACTCCGTGCGGCCGAGCGCAAAGTAGTCACGTCAGCTACCCAGACAGATGCATGAAAAAAAAAATCAACTAAAAATAAAAAATCAGTAATTAGTTGTAATAGGAAGCTGGGTATATATGAGTCCATGAAATACCAACTCATGTACCGTATGAGATGTATGAGAGGCATGAAAAAGAAAAAAGATGTGGATGCAAAATAGAGCGACATTCAACTTCTAAGCCCATGTCATAAAATGAAGAATAGGCAATGTTCTACAAAATGGTCCATTAGGGGAAAAAAATCAGTAATTTAGCTCTTCAATGGAGTACAACAAATGAATGTTCCACAGACATCGATCGAATTTTCAAAACTACAAAATTGCAAGGCTTTTCTTCACGAGCGATAACAAAGAAATGGGTTGGCCATATGCTGAGCTGACCCTATAACTCAATTCCAACCTAGGTATGATGAAGAGCGTAAGATGCCAAGAGGGTTAGATTACAATAGGGTAATTTTTAAAATTACAAAACTGCGAAGGCGTACTTCAAGAGCATAACAAAAAAAATGTGGGTTGGCCATGCAGAGCCTGTAACTCAATTAATTCCCAAAAAAAAAAAGCCTGTAACTCATTCAGTCTAGCAGATGATGAAGATTGTAATTAAGATGCCAGAGGGTAATATTAACCATTGATAGAAGCATTGGATTTTCCATAAAGAGCGTAGGCCATAGAGGAGCATTGGGAGAAGACCTGCATGTTTAGAAGATAGAAGAAGAGAGTAGCGGGGCTAACAGGTGATTTTGATCTAGAAAGCATGACTACGCATGATTTTGAGAGTGCAACAATAATGAGGATATGCGGACCAGGACACCATAATAAACTAACTTGATTTTGTGCAGCCATGTCAAGCCCATAATGTGATATCCACTTGGTCGTCGGGTCGAGTATCACCCTAGCACGCCCCGTACTGTTGCTTAGGCCTGATCATAGCCACCGGTTTCGATAAACTCGACCTTACACACCCAAAAATCTAACCTGGTCTGAAAAAATTAAAAAAAATAAGAAATCAATAATTGTTTTGTAATAGAAAATTTGGGTATATGTGAGTCCATGCCAAATAAAACTCCATGTACATGTGAGAGGCATTACACCATGCTCTAAAAACTTCAAAGTGGGGCATAGCCAGGGGCGGGCCTATATTGATGCAGGGTATTCAAGTGAATACCCATTAATTTTGTCAAACATGTTTATGTATATAGTATACCATGTATATGCATAAAAAAATCCAGATTGTACAAGATAACAGCCTTACAATCTCAATTGCTCTCATTCAGCCCAAAACCATATTAGCCCATATCGAAATTAATCTATTACATACAATCTATAAAACTTTTTCATAAAAAAAATTTACTCTTAAGAATTTCGAATACCCATACTCAAAATCCTAGGCCTGCCCCTGGGCATAGCTTCACCAACTTCTTTAGTTCCCATTACCATGCTATGCCAAATCCACTAAAATGAACTAGGGACGCCCATGTTCTTAAGGTTAGGTGTTTCTGATTTTGTTGGAGCTATTTTTGAGACAGAGCCCACAACATGTGAAGATGAAACACAATATCAAGCAAGTTTTGGCTACAAAAGGAATATATCTTGATAGTGCAAAGTAAATATGTCAACCTAGATGTATATCTGTGCTGGAAAGAGATACAAACCATAAGACAATGAGGCATGAAGCATAGTGTTGTAGCAATTAGGATCGAACAAAGGAAAAAAAGAGTTGATATGATTACATCAAAAGAGAATGGTACAAACTAAATGATATGTAGACTCAAAATCAAAATTTAATTGTGATTATCTTTGTGGAAACTCGGATTTTCTTTTAAAAATGTAAGAAAAAAATTATCGCCATATCAAAAACTCTCAAAGAAATATGTGCATGACCGCTAAGAATTAAAATGTCAAAAATTAAAAAAGCATGTTATGTAAATGTAAAAGAAATATATTTCTACACAAGTTTTTTCTCCTGAATCCATGTTCAAAAAGAATACACTACAAATATAATGATAGCAAACAATATCTTAATATCAGTTATTAGAAGAACCATTATATATATAGTGATGTTACTAAGCAAATATTTGCATGCATTTGTTTTAAGGAAAAAAATATAGATGTAACTATGTAAATGCTAGCTACCAAGCTATACGCGGGCCATCTCGCTAGTTCTATGGAAGGCTTGACATATTAGCTGGCCAAGTGTCTTTTATTTTTGTGGCATGAAGCTTAATTCTTGGCTCGTGTAATAGG